>LBNU01025671.1:16503-58505 GCA_014162995.1 Artemisia annua | reverse complement strand
TATTGGGCTCTAGTCATGATGTTTATCGGAGATCTAGGGTCGATGTAAGCCTTCCACACATGCAAATGTCCTATGTTGCATGGTATGTTGAGATTAGAAGGGTCGCCCGTTTTGATAATCGGGTTACCTAGGAAGTACGGTGTCTCGGAGTCATCGAATAAATCCTTATGGTATGCCCGTTCTTCTCTAGTTGGTAACTTATTGAAGTAGTATTCTCCATCATCTACTTCTTCAATCTTGCTTACCCTGCTTTCCATATCTACCTCGACTTCCTTAACTTCATCCCTAGGTTCATTATTTTCCTCACTCCTATCAATTTGTCTAATAGTGACAACGTTAACGAAGTGGACATGTTTGGATGAAGAAGGGTCCTTAATTTGGGGTCCGCTATTAGTGGTCCTAGCGTCCTTATGTGGAGGTGATAGCACCTGGTTGGTAAGGGCCTTCAACAAGTTGTCAATTTTATTGGTCATCTCTACTTGTTGTTGATTAAATTCGGATGTGAATTTAGCTATACGAGCTTCTTGATGCCATAAAATTGGACATCAATCCTTCAAAGTTATTGGTACTACCATAGTTTTTGGAAGGATTATTGTTGAAGGTACGGTTCGCGGAAGGACCGTTGGGTTGAAAACGATTAGGTGGGTTGGAAGGATTGTTTTGGGGCACGTTTTGGTTTGACTTCCACCTAAGGTTTGGGTTATTTTTCTATGAGGGGTTGTATGAATCACCGTAAGGGTTTGGCTCGGTTTGAAAGTGTACCACTTGTCTCCCACTCCGTCGGTACGCGCGGATGCGTAATCCGCAAAAGCTTGTTCGGGGAGTTCCATGCAATCACGAGTGTCGTGGGGACCACTACATAATTCGCATGAGGAAGTGATTTTATTCACTTGGCTTGATGGGTTGGGAGCCTCGTAGGATTTCATAAGAAACTTGACTTGGTCTTCAAGTTCTATGATCCTACGGTCGGAAGTGCTTGAATTATTCGAAGGCAAAGATATTGCCTTGACCGTTTTATTCAAATCACGGGGATCATTCCAACTTTCGTTGTCATATAGAGCAAGATCTTCTAGGAGATCCCATGATTGTTCCGCACTTAGATCACGTAGCTTGCCACCGGCCGCTTGGTCAATGGTTTGCCTCGTGTGGAGATTGATGTGGTCATAGAAGATTTGGACTTGGAGCCAAAGGTCTATGCCATGATGAGGGACTTTTTGGAGTAAGTCCTTGAATCGAGTCCATGCCTCGTAGAGGGTTTCGCCTTGGCGTTGTTGGAACGCCAAGATATCATTCCTTAGCTTGGTAGTTCTCCCCGGTGGGAAAAATTGAGCAAGGAAACGAGTTGTGAGATCATCCCAAGAGGTGATGGATCCTGCGGGAAGTCGCTCAAGCCATTGACTAGCTTGGTCCCGTAGAGAGAATTGGAAGAGACGCAATCGGGTCGTCTCTCGAGTGGCAACATCAAGGTCTATGGAATCTACGATTTTGAGGAAATCCTTGAGATGTTGATTTGGATCTTCGGAACGAAGTCCATGGAATGCGCATCCGCTTTGCACCAACCGGATGGTGTCGGATCGCAAGGGAGTGACATTGGCTCCTTGAGTGAGCTCAATGGTGTTGCGATAGCCATGGTGGCTAGGTCGGGAATACTCTCCTAAGGTACGGGCTCTAGGAGGTTGGTTTGGTTGTGGTGGGTGGTTTGGTTGAGGTGGGTTGTTGGGATCAAGGAGGTTACCACCTTCCATGATGGCGGATGGTAATGGTTACGAACAAAAACACGAAGAAAATAGATAGACTAAAGAAATCCTAGAAAAATAAAATAAAAATCTCACTAGAAAGGAATCTAGTGAGTAGACCTAATAAAATAAAAATTCTACCTAAACAATAACTATTCCCCGGCAGCGGCGCCAAAAACTTGATGACGTGGGATTGCGACCACGCAACAGGTTTTACCTCTCAAGGGATCTTGAGAAGCTTGCAATCCCACCAGGCAGTGTACCTGGTCGGTGTAGTATAGTGTAGTGGTAAGTACGGGGGATTGATCGTTCTCTCACAGGGAATAGTGTTCGTTAGGATAGAAAAACTACTCTAAAAGGTCTAAAGGTGAAGGAAGATTATTTTTGTATTTTTATATTTTATGGAAAGCAAGTAAAATCTCGGGTTTTGGAGGAGTGGGCGGAATTAGTTGCTAGTCAACTAACCCAAAAACTACAATTGCAATAAAAATAAAATAACTAAACTATTGTGGTTGTGAAAACTTATATGGAGACAAATGTGTTTACTTAGACTTCCTTACTCCCTAACTATCTTTTACCGGTTAATTGGTGTATGTATTACTTGCGTGGATGACGGGTGTATTCCTTAACAATTCATGGGGTGGCATACATATCTCCCCAATTCTATGAGCTCTTATCTCCTCCTACAACTATGCGTACACATAATCATAGGGATTGTAAACAGTGGCTCATGCGTTAAATACTACCTTAATAACCTAGTATGCCTTAGTTACATGTTTCTTAAGACGTTCAAGCATGTTACCATATAGGAGTATTGCCAGTTTTCTTAAGCCTAACATTGATGAAACATTCATCCCAACAAAGTAATAACACACCAATCAACCAATAATTAATAGTTAGGTTTCATTAGATCTAAGCAAACACAAGAAAAATCTAGCCTAGCATGTTAATTGAAAGACAAGCATAAGATATAATTAACCAACACATAGACATATTGATTAATTTAAGTGAGGACTTATCTTTAATTGAACATGAAGGATTCAAGGGTGAAAAACCCTTGAAAATACAGCCAAATTCGTCTTTAGGGTTTTTCCCAAACTTGTACCAAAAGTTCCACACTAATGAATGAAAAATAGAAAAATATATATAGATTTTACATTCTGACGGCGTCAGGTTATGGGTTCTGACGCCGTCAGCTCGCCGTCATTAGGGTTCTCGGATGGCCTAGATTTACTTCTGACGCCGTCACTCTTTATTTTGCTCTGGGCCGTCACTCTTTAAGTTAACACCTGACGGCCTACTTTCTCTAACACCTGACGCCGTCAGGTGTAAACATCTTGTTTTCTTCATAGGGCGTCTAGTGTAATCTGATTTCACTCCTTTGTCAACGTTGGCTGACGGCGTCACCTTGTGACTCTGACGCCGTCAGGTAGGAATTCCAGCTTCTTTTGAGACTTTGTCGTTTTCTTCACTTTTATGCTCCAAAAACGTCCAAATATGCATGTTTTCCAGAATTCTTCTTAAAAGTACCTAAAATGACAAAAGGAACGATTTAGGGCAATATTTGATCACATTAACTCGAATTAGGGCTTAAATGACCCCTTAAAACGGGTACACTTTTCGTCTCATCAATACCCCCTATGTCTTAAAAATCAAACCATTACTTAAAAATCATTATTGAATACAAAACAATACGAATACATAGAGCATGCAACGATAGCCATAAAGCTTTATATAGACTGGTAATTGTCGATGAGATCTGACTTCTCCTCCCACAACTGCAACACTTGTTCCCTAACCATCTTCAAGACGACATGAAGTTGCAGATCTGTTTCATTGTTTCTTATTACAGTTCTTAGAGAAACTAGCTGTTAAGCCTTTTATTCAAATTCAAACTTAAAGTAACATTACAGCATATTAAAATCGATACTAAATCATACAAGACCGTTAACCATAAACTAGCCATATAGGTTGGACTTGCAAAACCTCCCACACGTGAACGTATCTGAAGCTTCTCCCACCATGGCGTTGCTCATAAATGGTCTTTGCAGTGGCGAGACGATCATTGGCATTTACCGCCCTGTTCATAAACACCTCCCTGTAAATAGCGTTGAATATTTTACATTCGGAGTTAAGTGTTGACCATTTACCAACAAGCATATGTTTGTTACGATTGTCACCCTGATTCTTATTGTTGAACTTGTCTAAAACCTGATTCCAAAAGGTGTTATCTCTCTGGCCGAATGTTTCTTGAGAAACTTCACACCAAACTTCAGCCAACAATTTTTCTTCATCTCTCCACCATGAATTAGCCATATTGGTTGAAGTGTGTGAACAAACCTGGACTATGTTTCTTATTTATAGTGGATGATTAATGATTATTATGATATGGATACTTCAAATTCAAATTCAAACTGGAGGGCGGGATAGTATTTAAAATTCAAATTCAAACTGAAGGGCGGGATAGTATTTATAATTCAAATTCAAATTCAAGGGCGGGATAATATTTATACTCACGATACGAAAGTACAAACACAAACGATACGGAAGTACAAACACAAACGATACGAAAATACAAACACAAACGATACGGAAATACAAACACAAACGATACGGAAATACAAATACAAACGATACAGAAATACAAAAGCCATTAATCCCTATATCTGTTCCATATGGTGCTGTTTCTCAAAATGAACCACACGTTAAAATATTTGAAGTCTTGTCCACCAAAGCGTTCTCTGAAAATGTTCATTGCAGTGTGAAGACGATCGTTGAACTAGTCAGTACGCTGCACGCTCAAGTAAATATCATTGAATTTTTGACATTCACAGGTAAGTCTTGCCCACTTAGCCATTATCTGGTTTTTGTTACGAAATGGACCATCAGATTGGTTGTTGAACCTTTCTGTAACCTCATTCCAAAAAGCGGATTCGCCATGGAATTCGTGAACGGTTAGCCACATGTCGGCTAGCAAGTTTTCTTCTTCGACAGACCAACGATTAGCCATTGTAAAATTGTTTAGAAAGTGAAGTGTGTGCAAAATAGTATGTTATGGTATTTAATATATAGGTGTGTTTAGAAATTTAAATTTCAAAAACTGAGCGGGATATGTGTAAATTTCAAATTCAAAAAATGGGTGGTTAAACCTTTAAAATTCAAAAAAAAAAAAAAAAAAAAAAAAAAAAAAAAAAAAAAAAAAAAAAAAAAAAAAAAAAAAAAAAAAACATGTGCATAAACGTTTAAAAGTCAAATTAAAAAAACGTGTGGTAAAAACTTTAAAATTCAAATTCAAAAAAAAGGCAGACAAACGTTTAAAATTCAAATTTCAGAAAAGAGCGGTATATATTTAAAATTCAAATTCACAAAAACGGTCCTATAAATATCAATTCTCAGATGCTCACTTTATACCCACAATTCACACACAAATCATACATAATTCACAAACAATTCATCCAAAACAATGTCACACAGCACATCACCAGATAATGAATCGGTTTACAACACACCACTGGAAGATCGTTTCCCCGTATTCCCATACGACAATCAACCACAAAACAATCCACCACAAGATCTGTTTCCCGTATTCCCATATGACAATCCACCGCAAAACACTCCACCGGAAGTTCTGTTTCCACCGGTAAACAATCTACCGGCAAACAATCCACCTCACTACAATCCACCGGCAAACTATCCACCACAAAACCAACCCAATACATTTGGGTTAACTGACGAAGAACTCTTCGAGCAAGATATGCAAGTCTTGTTACAGGTTCAAGCAGAGGAAGAACGTCATGCAAGAGCTCGTAAGGCGCGAGCAAAAGCTAAATAGGATCGGAGAAACCGTCGAGCAGAATGGCGATGGAAAATGGGATTAAACCATGTGCCATCGAGTGAGGACGATTCGAGTGCCGACTATTCGAGTGACGAGGGCTATGGCACAGACTGAATCATTATCTTGATTCGTAGTTTTATGTTTAATTATCGTAGTTTAATGTTTAATTATCATAGTTTAATTAAGATGTTTTATGTTTAATTATCGTAGTTAATATAATTTGTGGTTAAGTATACTAGTTAATGTAATTTGTGTTTTATAAATGTTTATGTTAGTTTTAAATGAAGTATTTGTTAAAATTTGGGGTTGAAATTGAAAATAATTGGGATGGAGGTGAGTTAAGGTGAGTTATGTTACCATGGTGGAAAGTCATGAGTTAAGATTAAAAGGTAAAAGCTGATGTGACACTTACGTGACAGTGAGTTAAGTTTTAATTACCTGCAGGCAACTTACCCCGTGCTCTTAATATGCATGTGTAATTCTTACAAAGAGTTATATTTATCTGTAAATAGAATGCGAAAGCTATCCTAAGCTATGACATGTAAAAGTTAAAACAATTGTTTTGAGTGTTCTGGTTATAGAAAGTGTCGTATGTGCATGGACTAACCCACATGGCAACCCTCAATTTTACAAAATAAATTCTTTATAGGTAATTTAGTACTCATAATTATTAAAAAATAATAATAATAAGATAAATAAATAAATAAATAAAATTGTGCGACACCCTCTCAAAAATTATGGGTCCGTCCCTTCGTACGTGTTTGAAAGTTTAAAAGTATACACTCGCAACACAAATATGCATGCACAAGTGATCATGTGAAAGTTATTTCTAATAAAGTGTACCTAGCAACTGCAATTTCATAAGTATTTGTGAGCTTATTAGTACATCTATACAATGCAGCCATTCAATTTATTTGTTTGGTAACATGTTGTACGTAATTGGGAATGCATAATTTAGGGAAGAAATAGCTCAGATTTACTGATTCTTTCATGTTGGTAGTGTTGATCCAACAAAAGAAAATTAAACAGAAAATGATATATACCGCCACTTAAACAAAAGTCTCATTATTTTTACTCCCTAGCCTCTCACAAGTCACAACATTACTAACACCCAAATATGGATCGAATATCTTAAGTCGTCAAAAGGTTGTATTAGCGAAAAGGTTGTGAAAGCACCAATCCCTAGCTACACTTGTGGTTTCTATTAAACATCAAACATTGTCTTCGAACCCAATAAGGTGTTAAAAATTTCTTATATTCTGTGCTTATATATGAGATCCAAACAGGCATGTCTAGTTCATATATATTTTACACGAAGGCACTGTAGGACCAGGATTAACGTGTCATATACTGGCTGATATGCTCCTGGCAGGAGGAAGGAAAAAAAAAAAAAAAAAAACTGATTTAGTGACATTGCAGTCAATCACACCCATAACATATGATGGATATAAATTGCATGTCTGAATTCTGATATCATGCAGGCATAATGCATTGTATTGGCTGATTTGCCAGGCTTCTGGGCATATAGCTAACTTTGTTTCATGTCATACTCATACGACTTGTGAAACTCTACATGACTACATGTGTACTCAAGTGTGATGACCTGCTGTATATGAACCAAAGCGAACTAGAACAACCATCCCAATACTGGTTGTGTGACTTCTGACTTAAAAGTATTAATGTGTGATTATTGAATTTGAAACGCATTTAACACTCAATCCACCAAGAATAATAAGATCACCCAATTACTTTTTCTTTCTTCTTCATTATATACTTATTGAAAAGTTGAAACAGATCGACATCTGGGCTATTGGAAAAAATTGACTTGTGTTAAAATGTAATACGGAGTAATATATATTGCATTTAAAGTCTTTCTCACTATTCAGAACAGTGGAGCTTTTGATCAAGATGTTCTCGCTTCCTCCGTTTGGGCTCTCGCTCAAATCGGAACCTTTATGGGTAGGCTTTCGACTCAATCTAATAGCCTACCTATCGGGCGCCAATACAATAAAAGCACATATTCCCAACAATGACTATTTAGTTCAAAATTGTTTATTGTATATATCTAATAAAATGGGCAAGCCCGACCCTTAAACCCTTGAGCCCTAGCACTTTTAGGGTCGGGCCAGCAGGCCTACCCAAAATGATAATGAGTGCCGGGTTAGGGCGGGCTAACACCAATTTCTAATACCATCACATGATGCTTAGCACTTCTCTTAAAAAGGTTGAGGGCCAGGCTAATGAGCCCGATTGGTAGAGCCTACATATAAAATTATTTACAAAAATTATTTTTAAAATACGCACAATATTCTTCAATTCTTAAATATACAAATATATATATCTTTCAACACAAAATTTGTTATAGTATATGATATAACCTCCAAGAGCATTACGATGAATAAAAACTAAACTCATAGAATTACACTTTAACTGAAAAAAATAACTTGGGATCATGTTTTTTAAATTTCATTTTAGAGTTTTTGAAAATATGTATAAATGTTTCAATTCTTAAATGTACAAATGTATATTTTTCATCATAAAATTAATTATAGCATATGATATTAGCTTACCCATGAGTATTTACAACTAATAAATAAAATAACTCGTACTTAGATATTATCTTAGTACTAAAATCAACCAAAATAATTCAAACTAAGTATTTTTCATTAAAATATTAAACTATATTATGTCGTAAATCCTTGCTTAAAAGATGAAGATGAGTTGGAACTATGAATAGAGATTTGAATTATTCCTCCCCACTAAAAAAAGAGCGATTGAGAATTTCGAGAACCCTTCTGATGGAACTATCGAATCACGGGTGACTCCCTTTATCGGGATGAGCGGAATTGCAAAAAAGAAGGGTGGATATTATTTATTAAGGTCTTTGCAATAGGGTAAAAAATATATAAGTTACTGAAATTTAGAGAAGAAAATAGTTGTTAAAAGGGTATATTTGATAATTTTAAGTAAAATAAATATATTGACTCGGACATAGTTACGTTGTGTTCTTAAGAAAAAGAAAGAAAGAAAGTGAAAGAAGAAAGAGAAAGCAATGTAAGAGATAATGAGTAAAGTGATTTTCACCCCAAAAGTGAGGTGAAAGTTTTATAACAAAAATATCACTAGTTTCACTCACTTTCAGTAAATTTACTTTCGAAGAAAAACTGGAGAACAAAACTAAAATCATTTTCACTTTCTTTCATCCCCTTTACTCAACTTGAGAACACATTGTTAGTCAATTCACAATTTGACTACTAATGGAGCATTAGTCCAATGGTTGGAGCACTTGTGTTTGAGTCAATAGACTCAGGTTTAATTCTCATCCTTGACATTTGCTTCATATAGGTACCCACCTCCGCAAAACCTATGGGCACACTGGAGAGCTTTGTGGAATAAGAGCTCAGGGGTCCAAGTGTTGGCTCGTGCCCACTCCAGTTGGTGCCCCACTAGGCCAGAAGAGTTGCCGAAGCTATTCCTTATGGGGTGGACAATAGCTAGTGTCAAAAGGCATCCGGAGTTAGAGTGTTCCCGCCAATCTACACCTTTTTGTGGAATTCACAATTTGACTAATATCTGTTTACAGTGTGTTTGGTATCTCTAATTAAGTTGAAATATCTGGGTAAGTCTAACTATATTTTAAAATGTGTGTGAGATAATTTTTTTATTTTTTATTTTTATTTATTTTTTTTTTTTTTTTGGGGTCATAGTGCAATATTACTAATATTGCTAAAATTTTTGTATTCTTCTCATAATTTAAGCTTTTCAAAATAGTTAATTTATGAGTCTTGCATAAATTAATTATAGCTAAATATTTTCTTTACGCAATCTAAGCATTAAATAGTTAGTTTGATTATGTAAAAATGGTACCAAAACACAAGATCTAATCATCCAACCAACCACCCTTGGTGATACTTTTATTATAACAATAAACACTGAAGACTTGTCCCCAAATGGATGCAAGCCAAGTACAAATACAAAGAAAGAAGATAGCCTACTAAGTGATATCTTTACAATACTCACACACTAACACACTGTAACAATAAGCCAAACTAAAGACTAAAGATCAAGATGATCTTGATACAAAACTTAGCAACTAAGAGCACCCAGAAACCCAATGTAAACCCAGAAACCAATACTGCACTTGAGAGAGAAAGATGTGTAAACTTTGAGAGAAAGACTGAATATGAAACCCTAGATCCGATGAAAGCTTATATAGCTTCTATTTCCACTCTACACCCCTGCATAATAGAAACCATACCAAACTAGGATAAAAGTTAAAGTTAAAGTTAGTATAAACCAGTATAAAAAGTTTATATAATAAGCCCCTCAAGTATTAAAAGTTTGCTTAAGAAGTATATATATTTCAATACCCTCCCTCAAACTTATGATACAAAAAGATTCATCATGCCCAACTTTTTAATCAAATAACCATGCTGCATTGACCCAAGAGCTTTGTTTAGTATATCAGCAGTTTGCTCTTTAGAATCAATATTAACAGTTTTAATAAGCCCAGAAGCAACTTTCTCTATAACCAAATGTACATCAATGTCAAAATGTTTGGTTTTTTCATGCATAATAGGATTAGCTGCTATTTGCACAGCTGACCTATTATCACAAAACAACTCAACTGGTATCAATCTAGTCTCACCCAAATCAGTTAAAACTTTCAAAATCCACATGACTTCACAAGTAGCAGATTCCATGCATCTATACTCAGCCTCAACAGATGACTTGGAAAGAGTAGCTTACTTTTTACTCTTCCAAGACACCAAGTTATTATTCACAAACACACAGTAACCTGAAACTGACTTTCTAGTGATAGGACATTTAGCCCAATCAGAATCTAAGAAAGCAGACACTTTAAAGACATCATGAGTTTTATTAAACCCAATACCACTACGAGGAGCAAGTTTCAAATACCTAAGAACTCTTAGGCCAAGATCATAATGAGATTGCAAAGGAGCATGCATATGTTGACTAAGGCAATGAACAGCATAAGAAATATCAGGTCTAGTCATAGTAAGATAGATCAATTTACCAACTAACTTCTGATAAGCAGTAAAATTCTTTAAATACTTATCATTATCAGTTTCTTTATGAGCTAGCACAATATTCTCAGGCAAAGGTATTAATACAGGCCTACATGCAAGCAATCCAAACTCATGCAATAACTCAAGATAATATTTTCTTTGATTCAAGCAAAGACCAGTTTTAGTTTTAAGAACTTCAATACCAAGAAAATATTTCAATTCTCCTAAGTCTTTGATCTTAAACTTGTTTCTCAAAAACACTTTAAACTGCTCAATTTCATTCTCACAATTACCAGTGATAACAAGATCATCCACATAAACCAATAAGAACAAAACAGTATTATTCTTTCTCTTAATGAATAAAGAGTGATTATTTTTAGATTGCTCAAAACCAGCTTCAAACAAAGCTTCTGACCGTTTTTGATTCCACTGTCTAGGAGCTTGTTTAAGCCCATATAAAGATTTTTTCAACTTACAAACTTTGTTACTGCCTTTTTCAAAATACCCAGGTGGAGGAAGCATGTAAACTTCCTCTTAAGATCCCCATATAAAAAAGCATTGTTAACATTCATCTGGAAAATTTTCTAGTCCTTTTGAACAGCCAAACTTATAAGACATCTAACAGTTCCCATTTTAAGAACAGGACTAAATGTATCCTCATAATCTAATCCTTCTTTTTGACCAAAACCTTTAGCTACTAATCTAGCTTTATACCTTTCCACCTCACCAGTGGACTTATATTTGATTTTTAAAACCCATTTACTACCTACGGCAGTTCTACCAAGAGGTAATTCAACTTCTTCCCAAGTGTCATTTTCATGTAAAGCTTGAATTTCTTCATTCATGGCATTTCTCCAATTAATATTCTTACTGGCCTCCTCATAAGAAGTAGGCTCAACAGTTTTATTCAAATTAGACACAAAACAACAATTATCAGCATTCAACAAATAGTGATTCACATACTTATTCAAACCATGCCTAGTACTAGTATTAAGCACAAAATCATTAAGTTTAGCAGGCAACTTAGAAATTCTACTAGATTTTCTAAGATTCACTTCCTCAGTTTGACTTGGAACCCTATGACTTGAACCATTATTTCCCTCAGACATAACCTTTTCATCTACAGGAGTTGCAGACTCAACATCATGTCCAGGTTGCTGTGATATACTCTCAGAACCTGATTGTTGTATCTGTTCAGAACTTCCAGACTCAAGAGAGCTCACAACCCCTTCTGGTTGATGAGGTCTACCTTCTCTACCAACAGATGTACTTCCTTCATAAGTATCATCATTGGGAGTTGGGACTGGAGCTTTAGATGTGTTTTTAGACTCTTCATCAAAATGATCAAAAAAATTCAAACTATTTATTTCAGATAATGTTTCAGAAAAAAGATTTTGACTCATTTTGAAAGGGAAAACANACCATGCTGCATTGACCCAAGAGCTTTGGTTAGTATATCAGCAGTTTGCTCTTTAGAATCAATATTAACAGTTTTAATAAGCCCAGAAGCAACTTTCTCTCTAACCAAATGTACATCAATGTCAAAATGTTTGGTTTTTTCATGCATAATAGGATTAGCTGCTATTTGCACAGCTGACCTATTATCACAAAACAACTCAACTGGTATCAATCTAGTCTCACCCAAATCAGTTAAAACTTTCAAAATCCACATGACTTCACAAGTAGCAGATGTCATGCATCTATACTCAGCCTCAGCAGATGACTTGGAAAGAGTAGCTTACTTTTTACTCTTCCAAGACACCAAGTTATTATTCACAAACACACAGTAACCTGAAACTGACTTTCTAGTGATAGGACATTTAGCCCAATCAGAATCTAAGAAAGCAGTCACTTTAAAGACACCATGAGTTTTATTAAACCCAATACCACTACCAGGAGCAAGTTTCAAATACCTAAGAACTCTTAGGCCAAGATCATAATGAGATTGCAAAGGAGCATGCATATGTTGACTAAGGCAATGAACAACATAAGAAATATCAGGTCTAGTCATAGTAAGATAGATCAATTTACCAACTAACTTCTGGTAAGCAGTAAAATTCTTTAAATACTTATCATTATCAGTTTCTTTATGAGCTAGCACAATATTCTCAGGCAAAGGTATTAATACAGGCCTACATGCAAGCAATCCAAACTCATGCAATAACTCAAGATAATATTTTCTTTGATTCAAGCAAAGACCAGTTTTAGTTTTAAGAACTTCAATACCAAGAAAATATTTCAATTCTCCTAAGTCTTTGATCTTAAACTTGTTTCTCAAAAACACTTTAAACTGCTCAATTTCATTCTCACAATTACCAGTGATAACAAGATCATCCACATAAACCAATAAGAACAAAACAATATTATTCTTTCTCTTAATGAATAAAGAGTGATCATTTTTAGATTGCTCAAAACCAGCTTCAAACAAAGCTTCTGACAGTTTTTGATTCCACTGTCTAGGAGCTTGTTTAAGCCCATATAAAGATTTTTTCAACTTACAAACTTTGTTACTGCCTTTTTCAAAATACCCAGGTGGAGGAAGCATGTAAACTTCCTCTTAAGATCCCCATATAAAAAAGCATTGTTAACATTCATCTGGAAAATTTTCTAGTCCTTTTGAACAGCCAAACTTATAAGACATCTAACAGTTCCCATTTTAAGAACAGGACTAAATGTATCCTCATAATCTAATCCTTCTTTTTGACCAAAACCTTTAGCTACTAATCTAGCTTTATACCTTTCCACCTCACCAGTGGACTTATATTTGATTTTTAAAACCCATTTACTACCTACGGCAGTTCTACCAAGAGGTAATTCAACTTCTTCCCAAGTGTCATTTTCATGTAAAGCTTGAATTTCTTCATTCATGGCATTTCTCCAATTAATATTCTTACTGGCCTCCTCATAAGAAGTAGGCTCAACAGTTTTATTCAAATTAGACACAAAACAACAATTATCAGCATTCAACAAATAGTGATTCACATACTTATTCAAACCATGCCTAGTACTAGTATTAAGCACAAAATCATTAAGTTTAGCAGGCAACTTAGAAATTCTACTAGATTTTCTAAGATTCACTTCCTCAGTTTGACTTGGAACCCTATGACTTGAACCATTATTTCCCTCAGACATAACCTTTTCATCTACAGGAGTTGCAGACTCAACATCATGTCCAGGTTACTGTGATATACTCTCAGAACCTGATTGTTGTATATGTTCAGAACTTCCAGACTCAAGAGAGCTCACAACCCCTTCTGGTTGATGAGGTCTACCTTCTCTACCAACAGATGTACTTCCTTCATAAGTATCATCATTGGGAGTTGGGACTGGAGCTTTAGATGTGTTTTTAGACTCTTCATCAAAATGATCAAAAAAATTCAAACTATTTATTTCAGATAATGTTTCAGAAAAAAGATTTTGACTCATTTTGAAAGGGAAAACAGTTTCGTAGAACTTAACATCTCTGCTATACAAAACAGATCTGTTTTCAAGACTCAACAACTTATAAGCTTTTTTTTCCACTAGCATAACCAATTAAAACACATTTTTCAGATTTTTCAGAAAACTTATCATTTCCTTTCAAAATAGCAGCAAAACACAAACATCCAAAACTCCTCAGGTGTGACAGATTAGGTTCCTTACCATATACTAAAGAAAAGGGTGACTTTCCATTCAAAACAGATGAAGGAAGCCTGTTAATCAAATAGGTGGCAGTTAAAATACACTCAGACCAAAACACAAGAGGAATCCCTCCCTGAAACATAAGACTTCTAGCAACATTTAAAAGATGTCTATGTTTCCTTTCAGCTATACCATTCTGTTGTTGAGTATATGCACAAGTAGTTTGATGAACAATACCCATGGAATTGAGAAAATCAGTCATTTTATGATTCACAAATTCAGTACCATTATCAGATCTTATGACCTTAATTTTCTTATATCAAACTGTGTTAAAACCAAGTTATAAAAATTCACAAACATTGAGAAGACCTCATCTTTAGTTTTAAGCATATACACCCACACAGACCTACTATAATCATCAACAATGGTCAGAAAGTACCTAAAGCCCTAAAAAATTAGGGTTTCAAGAAAAAACCCTAAAAATCGATTAGATCAAGAACCACTCAGAAACCAACCCGATTAGAACCTAAGGCTCTGATACCATGTAAAAATGGTACCAAAACACAAGATCTAATCACCAGACCAACCACCCCTTGGTGATACTTTTATTATAACAATAAACACTGAAGACTTGTCCGCAAATGGATGCAAGCCAAGTACAAATACAAAGAAAGAAGATAGTCCTCCCACTGAGTTCTATCTTTATAATACACACACACTAACACACTGTAACAATAAACCAAACTAAAGACTAAAGACCAAGATGATCTTGATACAAAACTTAGCAACTAAGAGCACCCAGAAACCCAATGTAAACCCAGAAACCAATACTGCACTTGAGAGAGAAAGATGTGTAAATTTTGAGGGAAAGACTCAATATGAAACCCTAGATCCGGATGAGAGCTTATATAGCTGCTATTTCCACTTTTTACCCCTGCACAATAGAAACCATACCAAACTAGGATAAAAGTTAAAGTTAGTATAAACCAGTATAAACAGTTTACATAATAAGCCCCTCAAGTATCAAAAGTTTGCTTAAGAAGTATATATTTCAATAGATTTCGTATCATTCTCTACAAAATTGCAAGTTGTTTTTGCCTATGTATTTTTTTTTTCCAACTTCAAAATAATCTCAAAATTGAATTTAATAAATAAAACATTCAACCAACAATCTCTCGTTTATTGTCTATTCGAATTTGGTCAATAACAAGAGGTTTTAATATAAATTGAGATATTTTTTTCACAGTGCTTATTTTTTTTGAGTTTTTAAATTTTATTTATGTTTCTATTAGATAATTTTTTTCCAAGCTTAATGTATAGTATAATAACATTTTTGTCCCCCACTAACTCAACTGAGTAAGATGTTATTCTTTCTTTAACAATGCGTAAAGTAGAACATCTAACCAACCTACTTGAATCAGGGGACCTGGATCATACTGGCAAGCTCACTGTCAGATGCAGTAGTAGAAATGAAATCTGCCTGCTTGTACAAAAATGAAGGGTCTGTTTGATTGATTGTGTGGGATATTATTTTTCGGTAACTTTCTTAAATACTAATGAGCAATAGAAAAAAGCCACCTTCCATGCATATACTCTTTATTTATTTAGGTATTGAAGGTACAACAACAAACTAGTAGAAGAGATACAGCAACAATGCTACCTCTCCACTACTAAATACTACAACAGGGTCTAGCTAGCTTGCAGACACGGTCACCTGACAACTTTTGGAAATAGAAAAACAACTTCTTAGAGATGAATGAGCAGTAGTAAATCGGAGCAGGCACTTTTTTTTTCACCATTTCTTCATCATCTAGCTAGTACCAAAAACAAAAAATATTGCATATTAGAATAATAATGGAATGTGTCTCTTGTTAATTAATTACAGTAATATAATGAGCTAGTTCGTTTATTTACCGGAGTACGTACGTTTTCAAGGGTAAACAGGGTAATTAGGCAGGCATATATTCCCACTAACAGTTGTACACCTACATCCAGCCACACACACTCCCATTGTGCTACCCTCCTGTAGAATGCAGGATCTGTAGCATTTTCCTCCAGCAATGTCCTTGCAGCAAGGCCTAGTAGCCTCAATTGGTGCTAAAACCAAACCCAGGATAAACAGACCCATAATCACACCTCTTAAACCTTTACCTTCCATCTTTGATCTTTCTTCTTCTTCTTCAATAGTCAAATAAAATAAAGATTTAACGGTTTATTTGAACTTGTGATGAAACTACACTAAAAGGACTGACTCTTATATAGTTGTAGGATGTACATGCATGTTAGCTAGATATTATTTCAAGCTTCACTTTACACTTTACAGCCTCATGTTTCCACCTCAATTGGCCAAGCATCTTAATTAGTCAAACTTCTCGTCTACAACTCTACACCTACCACCTTATCGACATCAACAGTATGCTGATCTGATCTTATCTATAAATACGTACAGCAAAATAGCACTACTTGCCTTTCAATTCATCATCTTTACTGAAAGTCTTCAAGAAGCCCACTTCACAAGACACTAGTAGACCCAGGCTCTTAAATAAACTAATTGGGCCGATTGAGTTCCTGACCCAACAAATTATGTTCTGGTTTATATTAGGAGGACTCAATATACAGAAGCCCAAAACTCGAATAAAAACTCAATAAGCAAGTGATCATGACAAGGTGTCTATTCACTTTGTGATTTACAAGTTCACTATATTCATGTGTACATGTTATATGCTTATTCTCGTATAATTAAAGCATATTTTGTGATTTATAATTAACTAACCGTATACGTTTATAGCGCGTGATTCAAATATCACATGTGATTACGCGCGTAACATATGGTTTAAATTCACATGTAGTTATGATCAAACTTTTATCCATGTTAACTAAATTGGTAAACGCATTTATTCATATGTGAAGAGAATTATTTGTAGGCCCAAATTAGGAGCATTTATCATAATCGATTACAATGTTATAAAATCTGGTTTTTTAATTGACTCGACCGAGTTATCGGTTCACGGTTTAACTTTCTGTATAACTGATTTTTTGCTCAAAAATAGTCTCTGGTAACCATACCAGGTCCCGGGTTAACGCGAGTTTAAAAACATTGATTGGTTTCACAAAATGTATACAAAACGCCCTGAAATTTTCCCATTTAGTATGGTGGGCGTCCCCCCTTGACCAATATTTTTCATTTTTGTGTTGTTGGTTATTAAGCTTTTCACAACTATCGTACACAATTTCATCTTCCAGTTTCACAAGATTCAAAGCAATATAAACACATACACAAACAACACACCATTAAATTCCAAGTGGTCCTTTGAAAATCCTTACCAACATTTATCAAAGTAAAAAAGCAGATCTCATAGAATTCAAAAGCAGCAGCTGGTGTACTTGATTGAGTCCTGACCATGCCCAATGGACCCCCAAGTCGTACCTCCCTCTCATTTATGAAATCATACACGAACTCACCCAAAAGACTCTTGCCCGTTTACCATTTTTCCGTTTTCTTGTACTTGTGTTTACGGACTCCATGACGTTTTTCTATCGAAGGTTTAGTCGACGAAATTCACGAGTAATGAGTTTACTCTCACGTAACTTGGGCATGTTCATTTCAAAGTGCTTGAATAATAATCAGTGGAATTATCACACGCTCTATTAGTTTATCATTCTCTAATCTCTAGTGAAGAACTAAATTTAAAAACCACCAACAGTCACTTTGGGTCAGTCTTCAAAAGCGCAGCTTGAGTGAGAAAAGAACTTTGCAAATAAAAGTTCATGTTTTTCACAAATTATGGACACTCTCGCGTATTAGTGAACACGAATTATACAACAACAACCACAACATACCCAATCCCGCCAGAGCAGGGTAGAGGGAGGTAGAATGTAGACAGATCCTACTCTTACCCCAGGATAAACCCGAGAGTAAGGAGACTGCTTTCAGGAAGACCTCCGGCAAGTGTGCAGCGAGAGTGCTCAGAAAATAAGTGCAAGTGAACAAAATATGATTCAATAATATAGTCGGCTCAAACCCAAACTATGGGCTTAGGGTCCATTAAGGTTTGCCCGACTAATAATAAGTTCACTAATATCGTGAGCATTGCCCTCCGCGTAACACTCAAACCCGCTTGAATGATTACGTGTATTTGTTAAGATATATGTGAGAGCTAGTCCCGCATACGGACCAAGTGACCAACCATGTTGTTGCGCTTATTATTCATGCTTCTAGCCAGCCATGCATATCATTTTCTTTTAACATAGCTAACTAATCGATCTCAAACACTATAATGACGTTATGTTTCCCGCGTGTTATGAACAGAAACATTAATATGCATGTGTCTCCTTCAGTTATTTGGTACCATTGAAATGCATGGAACGTCTAATCAAATAAACAAGACATGTCTTGTTTCTTATTCAACACATACCCCACCTTTATATTCAATCTAAGCCGTTAGTTCTTTCTTTTGTTTAAAAAAAACTGTGTGCATAGTAAAAATGCAGAACAACAGCATTGCCAATAAAATTGAATTGAGTGATATTGGATTCTTCTTCTGTTCTGAAAGATTTAGGTACACAAACAATCACTCTGTGTGATCAGAGGTTATTTGTCTTAATACATCACCCAAGAAAATATGCCTAAGAGAGAATGAGTAAATTGCAAAAATCATCCATCTGGTATGTCCAAATNCCGAGAGTAAGGAGACTGCTTTCAGGAAGACCTCCGGCAAGTGTGCAGCGAGAGTGCTCAGAAAATAAGTGCAAGTGAACAAAATATGATTCAATAATATAGTCGGCTCAAACCCAAACTATGGGCTTAGGGTCCATTAAGGTTTGCCCGACTAATAATAAGTTCACTAATATCGTGAGCATTGCCCTCCGCGTAACACTCAAACCCGCTTGAATGATTACGTGTATTTGTTAAGATATATGTGAGAGCTAGTCCCGCATACGGACCAAGTGACCAACCATGTTGTTGCGCTTATTATTCATGCTTCTAGCCAGCCATGCATATCATTTTCTTTTAACATAGCTAACTAATCGATCTCAAACACTATAATGACGTTATGTTTCCCGCGTGTTATGAACAGAAACATTAATATGCATGTGTCTCCTTCAGTTATTTGGTACCATTGAAATGCATGGAACGTCTAATCAAATAAACAAGACATGTCTTGTTTCTTATTCAACACATACCCCACCTTTATATTCAATCTAAGCCGTTAGTTCTTTCTTTTGTTTAAAAAAAACTGTGTGCATAGTAAAAATGCAGAACAACAGCATTGCCAATAAAATTGAATTGAGTGATATTGGATTCTTCTTCTGTTCTGAAAGATTTAGGTACACAAACAATCACTCTGTGTGATCAGAGGTTATTTGTCTTAATACATCACCCAAGAAAATATGCCTAAGAGAGAATGAGTAAATTGCAAAAATCATCCATCTGGTATGTCCAAATTGCAGGAGTAGTACTTACCTTTGCGAAAATGTAGGCACCGTCCATGTAAGAAACCTTTTGTGCGGATATGGTCCTGGCCCTAATTTTAAATGACTAAAATACCCCAAAGTGAAACAACAAAGTCTCACTGAAGGCAAGGGTGTTTTAGTCATTTCACTTTGAGGCAGCAATGATATCGGAGAAAAGATTTCCTACAGGAACAACTTTAAGGTACACACGAACGGTGTTTACAATTTACACAAACACAAGAAAATAAAAAATGACCGTTTGATGAACTGATTAATGACTGAGTAAATTTCACTTAAAATTGGGTCTGTAGATATTGATTAAATGGTTTTATCTATTTTGGAGGTTAATAAAATTGGGGTAAGAATCTGATTCTTACTTTTGTTTTGTGTTCCTTTAATGTGTTCTTTAATCTATCATCATTCACTATGGGCATTGTACTTCTTTTGTACTCAACTTTATATGTCATGCTGTTGTTTTACTCTTTCAGATATTAGGTGCAAGTATTTAAAGTTTGGAAAATGTTTGATGGGCCTAATAAAGGGACCTAATGCTTAAAATACTTGTACAGTGCATGAACTGTACAAGTATTTTAAGCATTAGGTCCATAATTAGGTCCCTTTATTAGGTCCCTTTATCAAGGCTCTTAAAGTTTTTTTGTTACAAATAAGTTTGTACGAATATGATGGACGAGAATTTCCCATTTCTAAAGTTTAAAAGAACAGAAATTTGCTAATCTTTCTAAAGAAGAAAACGATCCACACCAAATCGCCCAAGGCCTATCACGATTTCTAACAAGAGTTCCGATTTATAACATTTGAACGTGAGTCATTTATCTTGGAAATGTCCCTTTATAGCTCAAGTGCTAAGTTTTGAGTGTGCTTTGGGACTGCTAACATTAAATACTTGTTATTAGTTGCAACATTTTAACAATAGTTTGACCATGTACTGATGTACACTGAAATTAACTAGAATTAGAAATTTGACCAGTTCTTAAATGTTGTTAAAATGAAAAATATAGTCAGATGAAATTCAGTGCAACATTTTCCCAAAAGTAGGAAGAAAGAACAGTGGATTAGAATTCAAGTTTGAGAGACTTTAGTTAATTTAATTTGATTGGTATCAAAGCCATTCACATCACCAAACATGTCCCTTATTCTCCAAACATATTTTGGCCTTTTATGTCAAGTGTCAAATATATGTATAGTATATGCTCTCTTTTTTATCTTGCGTTCTTAACCTTCCAAATAGTATTCCAATCTCTTTGAAGATCACACTTTAAATTTCATGGTTGCTTCAATACATATAGCATGCAAGAGAAGCATCATTAATTACTGACAAGTCTCCATCATCATCATCATTACATCATCATCTTCTTCTGCATCTTGAATTTGTATTATATAGTGTTTATCATATATTAAAATTTTGTAAGTTATTTGACTACTCATGGAAGCTGCAAGAACCTACTCATTTTGCCTCAGGATGCTTATCACAGCCATTGTTCTCTTTTCTCTCACATTCTCACCTTCTACTGCAGGTAAATTCCATAACTAATCTTTCATATGTGGAAATTATATGAGTTTTGGTTATTTAATTATTTTCTTGTTTTGCTGATCTTAATCATGTATCTTTTTACTCTCTGCAAGTCTTTTATGATTTTATCTAATATGAAATTTGGATTAATGGGCTAAGTGTAGACTACTTAGTTATAAGATAAGAGGCCATATAATTTATAAAATTTAAAGATCTTCTCTTGTTATGTTGTTTTTTTATGATGCATAATGGTGATGATTAGTTCTTCTTGGTGTTAATTTGTTTAAAAAAATTTTAGTCTTTTTCTTGTTATGTTTGATTCTTATTTGTGTGTCTTAATCTTGGACAAATTTGGATAAGTTGGCAGTTAATGAAGGGGTGATAAAGTTTTAAGATTTGCATAATGGTGATAGTTTCCCTTTGTGGAAGTGTTTTTATGTAAAGTAAATGTGGATTGGTTGGCACTTGATAAAGTGTATCAAAATCTTTATGAATCCCCAAATAATGGGCTTTTGATTTTTCAATCTTTTTCCTCTTATGTTGATTCTAAGAATGCATAATAATGATAGATAATTTATATTTGTGCATATCTTTTCATGTGACAAGAAATTTGTATTTAATTGGCAGTTAATGAAGAGGTATCTAGTATCCAAATAAGGAAGAAAATATTAGGATCAAGGCCACCAGGATGCATACACAAATGCATGAATTGTAACCCATGCCGAGCCACTTTGGTCATCCCTCCACACCATAAGATGATCACTTATAGTGAGCAATCCTCTCACGGTGAAGACGATTGTTACTATCTTCTTTCATGGAAATGCAAATGTGGTGACAGACTCTTTCAACCTTGATCATATTTAGTTTTGCTGTGCATCATGTTTACTAATCGATTCGGGTAGTAAAATTAAACATAACTTTCTTTGTGAAAGATAGTGTATAAAGGTATTATATAATACTTGAAGTGTAAACCCTTTGCTAATTTCACTCTCTTGTGATTAATATAGATCTCTAATGTCAGAAATTATGCAATTATCTGGTATTTAATTGCGTACATCCGTCCATGGTTGGTACTTTGTGATCATTACGTTAATACCAAATGGACGAGTGTGCAATGGGTCAAAAGGGTCATCTGATTTTTTTGTCTAGAACAATTTAGGATGTCATAACTCATAAGCATATGAATCCAGTTTTGGGTACTTTCATTGTGTTTGACTCATTTATGTGGCTTGTTAGCTACTTATTTTTTGAATCTCGCCAATTTGACCCATCGAGATAAGCTACAACCCAAATTGACCCATTATAGTATATGAGTCGAAATGGCCACTTCTCATTTAATACCTTTACTTAGGTTATTCGTTACTCATGAACCGTTATAATGTATTGGCCAATGTGCATGAATAAAACTTTAGTAGATCGATATGAGACTTAACAACAGAAGATTTGTTATCGAATAAGTTCGTTATACTGTTTTACAAATATTTCTCAATATCAAAGGAAGTTCCTATATAGAGATACAATATACGAATGTGACTCGCTACATATATGCAGGCTACAAACTTAACACCATGATGATGTTACATCCATAAGGTTGTAGAGATTAAGAATCTATACTGAGGCATCAGAAGTCATTCCGTAGTTATCAGAAAGTTATAATCAGTACCACAGCGGCAACGCAAGCTGCATAAATCGACCTAGCACCCTACAAAGAAAATAAGAAGAAACGGTTTAAAAATCATATTGGAAAGTGAGTTGCAAAGATATCATCTAGTTATTGCATGCCTTTAAAGACAACAGAGATGTTGCTGAAGAGGGTTTAAGTCCCGTGAACCCGATATCATAAGATTTGCTTCCATCTGCTTTAAACAGCCCGAAGTTTCTCTCGGAAGTGGGCCCGGGCTTTAAATTCTCATTAAACATAGCAAACAATTTTTTTTGCTTGTGAAAGATAGTGTATATAAATCTTCTTGTTCTTGTTCCTTTATATAGTTTTTTTTTTTTTCTTGGCAAACTAGCCGTTACATTTAAAACGGTAATTTATTTTTATTTTTTTTTTTCAAAAGTAGCTGTTGTAATGTGAGGGTTGTGTTTTGTTATTTTCAAAAAATACTCCAACGTTACAACGCACGTTATTTCGTTAACATCTGGAGCAACGCGAGGAACATGGAAATGGTGTTAACATTCATAACGGCGTTATAATTTGAACACGTAGACAATAACGCCTGTTCGGCGTTATCACTCCCTCCTCTCTAAATTCACATGTAGTTATGATCGAACTTTTATCCATGTTAACTAAACTGGTAAACGCATTTATTCATATGTGAAGAGAATTATTTGATAGACCCAAATTAGGAGCATTTATTCTAATCGATTCCAATGTTATAAAATCTGATTTTTTTAATTGACTCGACTGAGTTATCTGTTCACGGTTTAACTGTCTGTATAACTGATTTTTTGCTCAAAAATAGTCTCCGGTAACCATACCAGTTCCCGGGTTAACGCGAGTTTAAAAACATTGATTGGTTCCCTCAGAGATTATTCCACTCGACATCACCATATGAAAATCTTAAATCCTATAATTCACAAAATGTATACAAAACGCCCTGAAATTCTCCCATTTAGTATGGTGGGCGTCCCCCCTTGACCAATATTTTTCATTTTTGTGCTGTTGGTTATTAAGCTTTTCACAACTATCGTACACAATTTCATCTTCCAGTTTCACAAGATTCAAAGCGATATAAACACATACACAAACAACACACCATTAAATTCCAAGTGGTCCTTTGAAAATCCTTACCAACATTTATCAAATTAAAAAAGCAGATCTCATAGAATTCAAAAGCAGCTGGTGTACTTGATTGAGTCCTGACCATGCCCAATGGACCCCCAAGTCGTACCTCCCTCTCATTTATGAAATCATACACGAACTCACCCAAAAGACTCTTGCCCGTTTGCCATTTTTCCGTTTTCTTGTACTTGTGTTTACGGACTCAATGACGTTTTTCTATCGAAGGTTTAGTCGACGAAATTCACGAGTAACGAGTCTACTCTCACGTAACTTGGGCATATTCATTTCAAAGTGCTTGAATAATAATCACTGGAATTATCAGACTCTATTAGTTTATCATTCTCTAATCTCTAGTGAAGAACTAAATTTAAAAACCACCAACAGTCACTTTGGGTCTGTCTTCAAAACCGCAGCTTGAGTGAGAAAAGAACTTTGCAAATAAAAGCTCATGTTTTTCACAAACTATGGACACTCTCGCGTATTAGTGAACGAATTATACAACAACAACAACCACAACATACCCAATCCTGCCAGAGCGGGGTAGAGGGAGGTAGAATTTAGACGGATCCTACCCTTACCCCTGGATAAACCCGAGAGTAAGGAGACTGCTTCCAGGAAGACCTCCGACAAGTGTGTGCAGTGAGAGTGCTCAGAAAATAAGTGCAAGTGAACAAATTATGATTCAATAATATAGTCGGCTCAAACTCAGACTTTGGGCTTAGGGTCCATTAAGGTTTGCCCGACTAATAACTAGTTCACTAATATCGCGAGCATTGCCCTCCGCATAACACTCAAACCCGCTTGAATGTTTACGTGTACTTGTTAAGATATATATGAGAGCTAGCCCGCATACGGACCAACCATGTTGTTGCGCTTATTATTCATGCTTCTAGCTAGCCATGCATATCATTTTCTTTTAACATAGCTAATTAGTCGATCTCAAACACTATAATGACGTTATGTTTCCCGCGTGTTATGAACAGAAACATTAATATGCATGTGTCTCCTTCAGTTATTTGGTACCATTGAAATGCATGGAACGTCTAATCAAATAAACAAGACATGTCTTGTTTCTTATTCAACACATACCCCACCTTATATTCAATCTAAGCCGTTAGTTCTTTCTTTTGTTTAAAAAAAACTGTGTGCATAGTAAAAATGCAGAACAACAGCATTGCCAATAAAATTGAATTGAGTGATATTGGATTCTTCTTCTGTTCTGAAAGATTTAGGTACACAAACAATCACTCTGTGTGATCAGAGGTTATTTGTCTTAATACATCACCCAAGAAAATATGTCTAAGAGAGAATGAGTAAATTGCAAAAATCATCCATCTGGTATGTCCAAATTGCATGAGTAGTACTTACCTTTGCGAAAATGGAGGCACCGTCCATGTAAGAAACCTTTTGAGCGGATATCGTCCTGGCCCTAATTTTAAATGACTAAAATTCCCCAAATTGAAGCAACAAAGTCTCACTGAAGGCAAGGGTGTTTTAATCATTTCACTTTGAGGCAGCAACGATATCTGAAAAAAGATTTCCTACAGCAACAACTTTAAGGTGCACACGAACTGTTTTTACAATTTACAAAAACACAAGAAAAAAAAAATGACTGTTTGATGAACTGATTAATGACTGAGTAAATTTCACTTAATATTGGGTCTGTAGATATTGATTAAATGGTTTTATCTATTTTGGAGGTTAATAAAATTGGGGTAAGAATCTGATTCTTACTTTTGTTTTGTGTTCCTTTAATGTGTTCTTTAATCTATCATCATTCACTATGTGCATTGTACTTCTTTTGTACTCAACTTTATATGTCATGCTGTTGTTTTACTCTTTCAGATATTAGGTGCAAGTATTTAAAGTTTTTTTTGTTACAAATAAGTTTCTACGAATATGATGGACGAGAGTTTCCCATTTCTAAAGTTTAAAAGAACAGAAATTTGCTAATCTTTCAAAAGAAGAAAACCGACCAACACCAAATCGCCCAAGACCTATCACGATTTCTAACAAGAGTTTCCGATTTCTAACGTTTGAACGTGAGTCATTTATCTTGGAAAATGTCCCTTATAGCTCAATTGCCAAGTTTTGAGTGTGCTTTGGGACTGCTAACATTAAATACTTGAGCATATTAGTTGCAACATTTTAACAATAGTTTGACCATGTACACTGAAATTAACTAGAATTAGAAATTAGACCAGTTCTTAAATGTTGTTAAAATGAATGAAAAATATAGTCAGATCAAAGTCAGTGCAACATTTTCCCAAAAGTAGAATTCAAGTTTGAGAGACTTTAGTTAATTTAATTTGATTGGTATCAAAGCCATTCACATCACCAAACATGTCCCTTATTCTCCAAACATATTTTGGCCTTTTATGTCAAGTGTCAAATATATGTATAGTATATGCTCTCTTTTTTATCTTGTGTTCTTAACCTTCCAAATAGTATTCCAATCTCTTTGAAGATCACACTTTAAATTTCATGGTTGCTTCAATACATATAGCATGCAAGAGAAGCATCATTAATTACTGACAAGTCTCCATCATCATCATCATTACATCATCATCTTCTTCTGCATCTTGAATTTGTATTATATAGTGTTTATCATATATTAAAATTTTGTAAGTTATTTGACTACTCATGGAAGCTGCAAGAACCTACTCATTTTGCCTCAGGATGCTTATCACAGCCATTGTTCTCTTTTTTCTCACATTCTCACCTTCTACTGCAGGTAAATTCCATAACTAATCTTTTATATGTGAAAACTATGTGAGTTTTGGTAATTTAATCATTTTCTTGTTTTGCTGATTTAATCATGTATCCTTTTTATTCTCTGCAAGTCTTGTATGATTTTATATAATATGAAATTGGATTAATGGGCTAATTGTAGACTACTTAGTTATAAGATAAGAGGCCATATAATTTTTAAAATTTAAAGATCTTCTCTTGTTATGTAGTTTTTTATGATGCATAATGGTGATGATTAGTTCTCTTGGTGTTAATTTGTTTAAAAAGTTTTTAGTCTTTTTCTTGTTATGTTTGATTCTTATTTGTGTAAGTGTCTTAATCTTGGACAAATTTGGATAAGTTGGCAGTTAATGAAGGGGTGATAAAGTTTTAAGATTTGCATAATGGTGATAGTTTCCCTTTGTGGAAGTTTTTTATGTAAAGTAAATGTGGATTGGTTGGCACTTGATAAAGTGTATCAAAATCTTTATGAATCCCCAAATAATGGGCTTTTGATTTTTCAATCTTTTTCCTCTTATGTTGATTCTAAGAATGCATAATAATGATAGATAATTTATATTTGTGCATATCTTTTCATGTGACAAGAAATTTGTATTTAATTGGCAGTTAATGAAGAGGTATCTAGTATCCAAATAAGGAAGAAAATATTAGGATCAAGGCCACCAGGATGCATACACAAATGCATGAATTGTAACCCATGCCGAGCCACTTTGGTCATCCCTCCGCACCATAAGATGATCACTTATAGAGAGCAATCCTCTCACGGTGAAGACGATTGTTACTATCTTCTTTCATGGAAATGCAAATGTGGTGACAGACTCTTTCAACCTTGATCATATTTAGTTTTGCTTTGCATCATGTTTACTAATCGATTCGGGTAGTAAAATTAAACATAACTTTCTTTGTGAAAGATAGTGTATAAAGGTATTATATAATACTTGAAGTGTAAACCCTTTGCTAATTTCACTCTCTTGTGATTAATATAGATCTCTAATGTCAGAAATTATGCAATTATCTGGTATTTAATTGCGTACATCCGTCCATGGTTGGTACTTTGTGATCATTACGTTAATACCAAATGGACGGGTGTGCAATGGGTCAAAAGGGTCATCTGATTTTTTTGTCTAGAACAATTTAGGATGTCATAACTCATAAGCATATGAATCCAGTTTTGGGTACTTTCATTGTGTTTGACTCGTTTATGTGGCCTGTTAGCTACTTCTTTTTTGAATCTTGCCAATTTGACCCATCGAGATAAGCTACAACCCAAATTGACCCGTTATATTATATTGGTCGAAATGGCCACATCTCATTTAATACTTTTACTTAGGTTATTCGTTAATCATGAACCGTTATAATGGCCACTTCTCATTTAATACTTTTACTTATGAGACTTAACAACAGAAGATTTGTTAATAAGTTCGTTATACTGTATACAAATATTTCTCAATATCAAAGGAAGTTCCTATATAGATACAAATATACGAATGTGACTCTCTACATATATGCAGGCTACAAACTTAACACCATGATGATGTTACATCCATAAGGTTGTAGAATTAAGAATCTATACTGAGGCATCAGAAGTCATTCCGTAGTTGTCAGAAATTTATAATCAGTACCACAGCGACAATGCAAGCCGCATAAATCGACCTAGCACCCTACAAAGAAAATAAGTAGAAACGGTTTAAAAATCATATTAGAAAGTGAGTTGCAAAGATATCTAGTTATTGCATACCTTTAAAGACAACAGAGATGTTGCTGAAGAGGGTTTAAGTCCCGTGAACCCGATATCATAAGATTTGCTTCCATCTGCTTTAAACAGCCCGAAGTTTCTCTCGGAAGTGGGCCCGGGCTTTAAATTCTCATTAAACATAGCAAAAACGTACGCTTTGACTACCTTTTTCGGTCTATAAGGTGTACCCTTCTTTTTGAGAAGTCTTTTACGCAAGTTACGATTATACGTCTTTGCATTATCAACCGTGGCCCCAGGTTCATTAGCATCTCCCTTTGAAGCCCATCCTGTTTCCGATACTATAACATCCATTTTTGCAAATCCAGCTTTTTCCAAAGCTGAATAAGCCGCATCAATTTGTGCCTCAAACATGTTATCATAATGCAGTTTAGTTTTCTCATCATATATCCCAGGATTCTTTTTAAAGAGTGCATAGTTGATATCAATGTGTTCGGAGTCACTAATATATGCTAGAAAAGGGTACGTGTTTATATAAAAAGGTGATTTGATTTGGGTAAAGAACTCAAGAAGCGGCTTCAAATAAGGAACTAATGTCTCCTTAAACGCACCGGCTGATGGAGGATATGAACTAGCAAACACACCAGCAGAATGTGGGCTAGAGACCTCAACATCGTCTGCTAGATGAAGCAAGTCAAGAGCATTATGAATGTTTTTAACAGCCGGTAATAACACTTCCCAGAGTTCCGGATCACCACCCCCTAATACCTCATTCCCAACTGCTATCCCGCGTATGCGCGTCCCAGGTACAAAGGGTTGTACATTTTGTTTCACCCAATCCATGGCCCGATCCTGGCTTGCACTGATCTCTTTTATGAACTCGTTTCCAAGGCCTATGATAATCTCTATTCCTGACCCTTTAAACGCCTTAAGAACATCATGGTCCGCGTCATATATTCGTGTATTTTTAATCTTGTTTGCTTTCATAAGTGTCACAACGCTTTCTGGTGGAGGGATGTTATCGGCTATTCTTCCATAGTTCACTCCATATGTGCCCGTAAATGCATTAGCTATCAAAACTGCACAAAAAAAAGGATAATCAGAAACAATACCATGAACACAACTTACTAAAAGTTACGGACTTGAGCGTACCATTAGTAAAGGTAATGAAGAGAAGAATGATGGAACGCCGAGACAATATAGAGAAAGCCATTTTTTTTTTTTTCAAGTTAGATTAAAATGTTGAGATCAAGGGTATATAGATATGTAAATGTAAAAATGTACGTAACAAATATGAAGATCAATGGCTTGTGGTTTGGGATGCTTGTTTATTAGGAATGCCATTAGAGTTGTCAAACAAATATTCTTTAATTGAGTTAAGGGGAGATTATAGGTTTAAGGAAGACAATGTTTTCAACATAAGTTATATATTACTACAAGCTATATCAAAATCCACCGTATTTACTTTTATCTATTGCATACAGTATTTTACTTTCTGCCATTGTATATTTATGATTCGTGCAATTATGCAACTTTGATAAATAAGATTGTATAAAAGTTTGAAATATTGTGACAAATATTAATCTCTATTGTTACATGCAATTGCGCAAAAATGTGAATATCATAGAGCATTGCTAATGCAACAATTAGCGTTGGAGTACATGACCAACTTGAAGAACGACTTGACCATCTTCAATTTGTTACTTTAAAGACTCGAATAAATTCTTCTCACATCAGAAGCTTATTAAATATTAATAAGCTTTGTAATTTTATTATTATTACTATTATTATTTTTTATTATTATGATTTTAGAATGACCTTTTATATGACAAAAAATCGTATTAAAACTTGACGCACCGAATATAGTCTTACAGAATGTATAAAGTTTTGTACTCGTATTTGTTTTTTCGTTGTCCTAGAGGTGTCTTGTGTTGTGTAACTGTGTTTGTGTATTGAGTGTTCGGCTTGGGCCCTTGCATATGGGCGCTTGTCGTGTTGAGTTTTGGGCTTTTTATGTGTACATTTTGTATTATTGTATTTTGCTTTAGTTAATATAAATGATGCCTTTTCTAAAGAAATGTTAGAGACTAACATTTTAAATTAGTGAGAATTAAAGGAACTTAAATACAACAAAAAACAATACAATCATGTGACAATTTGTTATAATTACTTTTTGAATTAAAAGTTCAACACATTTGTTTCTTGACGAAAGATTCTAACTTTTCGAATGCTTTACCTATCTCTAAAGTTTACTACTTTTCTTTTGTGCCTTTCCTAGTTAAAAGTTTAGCATATGAAAAACCAGGGAGGATCTAAGACGTTGCTTTTCTTTTGTGCCTTTCCTAGTTAAAAGAATGGTATTGAAGATCTGAATAAATTCGAAACTAAACCAATGAATTCCAGTCATGGCAATAACAGTTGCTATTTTTAGGTACTCCGCAAATAGCAACCACCGGATGAACATAAACGGGTTTACTTATTACGTAGCAAACATGTTGAATAACACGTCGTCATAGACTCATAGCACACGGTACTTTCAACCAAGTGATTTAACATTGGTTTTGTGTCACTTGCACAAGTTCATTGCTTGAGGTAGCTAAGAGCCTATGCACTGTAGTTAGTTAGTAAGTTCATGGTTGTCGTTCACTCGTTCTTTTGAAAAGATAAAGAAAGGGACATCTATGGGTTTAGGTCTGTTAATGTTTTCGTTAGAACAAATGTGGTGGTTTAGATCAAGTAACATATATGAAACATGTTTCAAGACAACTACATGAATGTTACACGTTTAGGAAAGGAACATAAGGTGAGAAATGTACGTAGTTGATTAAAGATCATACTTGAAACATGTTTAATGTAAGATAGATGATTAAGGATTCACGTTTTTATATCAAAGTATATTGAAAATATTCCGTAGCAAACAACTTAATTTAAAGTACCCGAACAAACATTTTTAATCAAGACGTCTTATCAAGTAAGACCTAATGGGACTCTTTTCTTTATTTTAAATAGTTTATCTAGAGCACTTATCAAACAGATTTAGGAAGTGTTTTTTTCACTTAATGATTTGAGCCCACACTATTATTTCTTTTTATTAAAGAGGCTACAAAAACAGTTATCTCTTACGGAGTAATTAAGTTGCTAAACTAGAGTTTTTCAAAAGTACCACTTAATCCCAAAAGAAATAAAATAAAATAAAAACCCATAACATCAATATCCAGAAATAGCTAGTCTTGAAATATTGAAACCGATTATTTACCTAATATCGTATAACATACCTTTTGTACGTGCACTTGCAGTTTAAATTTAACTTAATTGACTTAATATGAAAAAAAAAAAAAAATCAGAAAACTATGTGTGAGTAGTTTGTTTATAACTTAATAGAAAAAGATGATCAACAATAAAAAGTAATAAAATAAAAGAATCGTACATTAAGTCAACTTTTATTTAAACATGACTTGATAAAAAATAAAAGTTATATTTTATATTTCAAAAACTTTGTTTTAAGTATGATACAGTACTCTAAAAAAAGACATAACTCAAATCATTTAACAAAATTGAAAGGATTGACGAATTTAAAAATCTAAAAAACACTTAAATGACAATTACAAAAATATAGACATGAAACATTTTGGTAATTTTCAATAAAGGTTTATATGGCATGTACATAACGACATGGAGCATATGCGGAGTTCATGTGCATTAACCTCCATTAGAGCACCTTTTATAAAGGAAGAAGAAATACAAATTCATGTGTATAAACTAAAAAGAGTATATATTGAGTGAGTCCAATTACAACTTTAACCAATTACATTATGTAAAAAATGTTAAGAGCACTTGGTAATTTGGTATGAGACGTTATAGGGCTAGCCAGTGCCTTATAACACTAACCTATAACGCCACCCCCACATTGCCCCTCGCGCCATGGGTACTTGCGCCGTCACAACTCAACAATACTTCTCTAATTTCTACCTCTATACTCAATTATATGAATTCCGATCAATCTTCATGGATCAATCAAATGCTCACTGCCAAATCTAATACCGAACTCCTCATCTGCATCTAATCCAAACACACCATTATCTGCAAATTCTATTACCTCGAATGCCAACCAACTTCCACCATTTGATACGCAATACCAAATCCCAAACCAATTTACAAACTTTAACTCATTTGCTAACCAACTTACATCCGAGCAACTACAACTTTTCGCTCAATTTCAACTTTAAATCTCTAACAAACCCAAATCTCTTAACAACAAACCAAACAACAATCCCACAACCCCAAAAATTTGAAGTCGCAGGTCGTCGCCACCCAAGAAACACGGAAAAGGCAAAGGCAAACCACCCCCCCCCAAAAAAAAATAAAAATAAAGTAAATAAACAAATAAATAAATAAATTAAAACAACAACGCGAACGAGAATAGAAAACTGAAATAACTTGTACGTTTTGGACTCAAACTGGAGAGTTAATCTTGTCGGAATGTTGGTTACGCGTATCTGAGGATCCGAACAGAGGCTTTGACCAAAACAAAGATATGTTTTGGTACAAAATGCTAAATACAATGATCAAGCCCTGAAAATAGGTTACATTGAGCGTTCCAAAAACACGTTTACCGGAAAGTGGACTCCCATGAACCGAGAAGAATATAAGTATAACCCAATTGTCAACCAAACCGCGAGGCTTAGTGGTGAAAATGATGAAGATTTGATGATGTGTGTTGAACTTTTGTATCAAGACAACGAAGGGAAAAATTTTACTCACAAAAACTTTAGAATTTTATGAAAGACAAACATATATGGTTAAATCCTGATTCGATGCATAAAAGAAGAATCCGAGGACGGCCAACCGGAGAAGAATCCGAGCTATTTGGAGATGATGTTTTGCCGCGTCCACCCGGCAAATAACGAAAGTCTAAAAGTCAATGATCTTCAAACACATCTGCCACTTCTTCTTCACAAGAAATATTTCAGGAAATGTTGCAACAACAACTCGCTTTAGATTGTAAGGCGAAGAAGGAAGAAATTTGAATCGAGGCTACGACGAGAGTGGAATTAATCAAATCTTAAACACGGAACAAGGACTTGAAGATGCTTGCAATCAACACCGAGTGGATGGATCCGTTAGACAAGACTTACTCAATCCGAGCCAAATATTTTCCCCAAACTAGGTTAGTTCTTGTACTTTTTTTATGAGTTTTACTTAATTAGTAGAATTTTAATTTTAGTTTAATGTGTTATTTTACTAAAAAAAAGAAAAAAGAAAAAGGAAAAAAGAAAAAAACTGTGGGTTCCAGTCAATGAATGTCTAAAGGGAAATTGTTTTTTTGGCTAAGTTATTGGTTCTGATTTATAGGGAAAAATACTGATGTGGCACCAATTTCTCCTATAACTTGAGTCGTATGGCTCCGCGGCACCTGGTGCTTTAATGATGGTGTTAATAGACTTAATGAAGTTAATAGTATTGGAAGAGTAAGTTTGTATTAGTAGTAGTTTATAAATATATGATGTTTCAATGGTATGAACTTGAGGGCATCTATTATAGTAGTTTACGAAAGGTTTAAAAAAGAATGTAGTAGTCCAAAAACTTGTAAACCATAGTGAGCATAGATTGCATATGTGTGACATAGGTTTAGAATATTAAAATTTAATGCATTTAAACCTCTTCATAACTTAACGCATTTTGATTATATATAATGTTTATAAAACTTTAGGGGTTTATACATAGTAGAGATTGTTTTATAAAATAAAAAGGTTTATTAATTAAAGATATAATTCGATTATAAACCTATAGTTATCATAGTGGATACACTGATAAAGTATGAGGTGATGTTACCCGTGTATGTTTCAAACAATAAATTGAAGTTAACATTTTCTTAATACTGACTAAGCGAAACTAAATTCTCTGATTGGATATTACATTCCTATTTTCCTCAATTGTTGACTTAGACAAACTTTAGCAACATAATTAGTCAATTAATTCAAATTTTCAAAAGCTCTGTTAAGATGATATTTTACAGTAAAACCTCTATAAATTAATGATGTTGAGACCGAGGTATTTTATTAATTTAGCGAGATATTATTATATCGACAAATTAATAACTTATTAATTTAAAGAGGTTATCCGTATGACTTTTAAATTTTCAAATCTAATGTATTAGTTACAATGTATACTATTTAGAGATCAAAAATAAATTAAAAACAAGTTCCAATTAACATTTTATGATTCAAGACATTGAAGAAATTAATGAATGCATACTAATGAATGTTACGTGGTTTAAGACATTCAAGAAATTGAGAAATTTTTTAGTGATTATTAATTTATAGTTTTGTTGGGACCAATATATTTATACTGGGTTTCAAAAAACTTATTATCTTATTATTTTATCGATTGAGGTCCAAATTTGTACTGGTCCCAATTTGGGACTGGACAAATTATTAATTTTATCGATGTTATTAGTTTATCGAGTATTAATTTATAGATGTTTTACTGTATTAGTAACCAGTGTATCACTCAGTTATTTAGATTGGTAATTTAGTATAGAATAAGTTATGCATTCAACTATTTATTATTCTTTTGAGTTTCCTTATTTGAAATAAGGGTTCGAAGAAAATTAATTTACTAATTCATAGTCAAAGGTGGTTAATGGTCAATTGTCACTTCATATGAAAATTTAAAAAAGTCATGTAGTCACTGTTGAAAATTTAGTTCAATTGAGAATTTCATATCACACCTGATAATGGATTTGGAGGTACAAAATGTACCCCTATTAGGTCGCTGATCACCCTGACTCTGATAGTGGTAAAGTGTGATTCAGGTCGTTGATGAAGTTCAGAGAGTCCACTCTCTAGTGAATGTAACATTGAATGGTATTCATCCGGCTAATGAGTTCAGCTCTATACTCTTATGAGTAGTAAGCCGAAAGATCTCATCAGGGAGTAGTCTCTTCAGCAAGTTCTTTAGGAGAGTAAACATGCTGGAACTGAATTCAAACTTACTTGTAACGACTTTGACCAATTCAAGGACAATTATAAATTATAATTACACCTTAGTGACCATGTTTAACGATCATTTAACCACTATTTTCTATAATGGAGGAATATTATGGTGTTATTAATGGGCTGATTAATTATCACAATTCCATTATTGGGCTTTGAGTTTTCTGTAAATTGGAAAACATACATGGAAACACACAGAAAAACCTAAACACTTAGAAGCGAAAGAGTTCTTGCTTTGTGCCTAAAACAATAACAAACACTTGGTCTTATTGCAAGGAGATATTCGTGTAACTCATGCATTAGGGTCGAATAGTTTCTTTTGGAAAGTGATTACACGATTCTAAACGATGTCTGATACATTGGTTATCTATACCCAATTGGGAAAACCACGAACAGTCATAGTAGATTTTCAAACCCGTGTGATGGATGGGATAGTTTAATGAATCTATCTATTATTTAAAATTTAATGTTTAAAGAGCATGAAATGAAAATTTTGTGAAATATTTTAAAATTGTAAAAATTAATTATTTTTGTAAATTATGTAAACATTCAATGTATCTATTATTCTGCTTTTCCCACCTATGCATGCCACGTCATATATGACACCATCAACACAGTCACATTTATCAAAACCTTCTTTCAAATTAAGATCAAATAAGAAGAAAAATTAAAATGAGAGAGGTGAGAAGAAACAATAACCACACATTTCAGATGCACCTATAAAAATAGATGCATCTCCATTTTATTTGAAATGTACGGCCAGAAATAATTTTTTTTTCGTTGAATCCCTTCTCAACCTTCTACTCCGTACTATATAGGTTTATGATTATTTTTCTACATTTTGTTTTTCTTCAGTTCCCGATTTTTATAATTAGTAGTGATATAATTGGTATGTTGAATGAATGATGCGAGATTACTCTTTACAACTGACATTAAAATGCCAAATAAAATTTTGATATTCTCGGAAGTAGATTTGATAGTTCAAAATATTTTCATTTTGAAAAATATAATGAAAGTTTATTTTAAATGTCTATTGCTAATTTTAGACTCTAGTACGTATGGTAGTCATTTTTCACATGTTTTGCTTTTTCGTATCTAATTTTAGCCTTCACACCTTTTATGTGTGAGTTGTATTGAGTGTGTGAGAAAGCGTGAGTTTACTACATGATTACATGAGGTTTTTATTTAGGGAGGTGATTTGGACACTCAATAAAATGATTCGGACACTCCAATTAATTGTGTTTGAACATTTATACTCTCACATGGGTGAAAGTATAAGGGTTACTGTGAGGGTTTAAATGTCCAAACACAACTAATTGAGTGTGCAAATCATCACCCTTTTATTTATCTAGTTTGAAAAGTGGCTATATTCCTATTCTCTGGCCATCCTCATAATTTTATTTTATTTTATATATATTTTTTAAAATCTTCATACGTTTTATATATTTATTTACCATAGTATTTGTTTTGGGATGTTTAAAACTATTGTTACTTCAATTCTAAATAAATTAACAAAATTTTGAAATGTAAAGATGAAGTTTTACTGATAATGCAGTGTAATATTTATAATTTTAAATTTCTGTATTTTTTATCTATAAGCAATAATTTTATATTTAAAATAGCATACATTGTACATTCATGATATTGTGTGTTTGATATATAATTATATGTAAAACTATTTATTTGAAAGTCAAAATATTAGTGAATAATGATGTTTAAACCTATTTAAATGTTATAAACGAAAATGATATTTTAAAGAACAATGTTTACGGATATCCACAGCATATTATCAAGAATATGACTTAATTCACATATTACTATGTGTTTGATAAAATTCACAAAAGTGTTTTTCAATGACAATAAAATTAACTTTTTCTAACTAATTAAATGTGTAGTGTGGTGTGAGTTGTGACAAATAATAGATGATGCTACAAAAGAATAACTAAAAGACAAAAATTCTAATATATTTATAGGATAAAAAATGGTAGAAATACTACTTTTTTTTTTTTTTTACTATTGTTATTATTTTATTTTTTGGTGTATGTAAACAAAATACCATAAAACAAAAAGAAGAAAGATTAGTTTTTAATTTAGAATATAAAAAAGCATATAAAGTTTGAATAAGTATTAAAACTTTAACTCTTATATAATTCGGACAAAAATATTTAATTGATACCAACAAGCACATTACCATTTGTACTAAGCCATTTTTATGTTCTAGCTTGAACCATATACTATTCCATATATACCAAATAGACAATTAAAAATCAATAGCTATTTACAATAGTTATGATAAAATGTTACAGGTTGGACTTAAATTTCAGACTTGTTAAAAAAACATCTTACCATTTATATTAAACCATTTTCTATGACATAAGATTATCAAAAGTTTATAAATATTACAGTAATATTTTGGATCATGTGTATATAAGTATATGACTATATAGGTAATAAAGTTATAATGGTAATAGTAAAACACTTATCAAGTTACCATATAACTGATCACTAAACTAGAAAAATAACAAAACATTTACCAAAAACTAATCCCATAAAGTAGCCAAAATCACAAATTAATATACATGTTAAATTCTTCAATCCCTTCACATGAAAAATGCGCCATTTGTCCAAAAGCAGAAAAGAAAACAATCTCTCTATACTCAGCAATTCCATGTGTCACCATTTCATAAAACCTGGCACCATGCAATAAATCAGTGATATATAAGTTGAGAACATGGATATAGTCATATAACACATTAACACAACATCTATTTTCGCATATTCGGTGATCGGAACAACCCATATCTCCGGCGAAAATGGATGTTGACCAGCCAAAAAAAGAGCCTGATCAAACATCGTACGAGCACGACAACGACAAAGTGGACGAAGAGCCACGAGACAAGTACCAGATAGCCTACATGATCCACTTTTTACTAGGTGCAGGGTATCTAGTACCCTGGAATGCGTTTATCACAGCCGTTGACTACTTTCAGTATCTGTACCCCAAAAAACACATTAATAAAGTGTTTTCTGTGGGGTACATGTCAGCGGCTGTGGCAGTGCTTTTTACACTTATGTGTTGGTCTAGGTCTAGCAAGGTAAAGTTACCCTCAGTTAGAACCCGGATGAATATAGGTCAAGGTTTATTTGTTTTGGCTTTGATGGTTGCACCCGTGACCGATTGGATCATGCATGGGCGCAAAAGTAGGACGGGGGATAACGTGGCGTTTGTGGTGCTGGTTTCGATGGTTATGATTAGTGGTTTGGCTGATGGGTTGTGTGGTGGGAGCTTAGTTGGGGCTACTGGTGAACTTCCTGGACGATACATGCAGGCTGTTTTCGCGGGCAATGCGACTGCTGGTATGGTGTTTAACTGTAATTAGTATCGAAAATTTGTTAATTCTAATGCTATTATGTGTTTGGGTTGATTATTGGGGCTGTTTGGGAGTGTTTGTTAGAAATGTTTGTTTCAGTAAGTTCTTTGCATTAAGTAACTTAAAATGGCTATTCTGAACACCCCAAAAACTGCATTTGTTAACCTATTGTAACAAATTAACAAATAGACAATAAATAGTTTAGGATTTCGTATAAGCAATCTCAAACACCACTTATCGAATGTTGCGTTTAGATACATGAGATACAGAAGACATTAGATAAGGATACTAAGGAAAATGCAATTTCCTCCTACAAATTGTTTTTACTTATCCTCCTACTTACAAGATTCTGACAAGTGTCAGAACTGACGGTTTGGATGCAGAGAGATAATGAGTGAGAAAAAAATATATAATATTATTACGTGCAGGAGGATATTGTAGGAGATTTTAGCAATGCTCGGATACTAATTACTAAGTTTAGAGATTGAGATTGGGATCTTCCCAATTTTTTTTTAACATGATGTGTCATGTGAAAACTGTTGTCACATTATAAAAAAGAGTGTAAACCGTTATGAAAAAACACAAAAAAAAAAGTGTTGGAATTTGATAAGGGCTTTATTATTAGTTACGGAGTACAATATTACTTTTGTTTTTGTTCTCATATGACTTTATTATCTTTTCAACATGTAAGGATTTCAATTTATCAATCCTAAGTTAATAGTGTTTGGATTGCTTATCTAAACTATTTGCCTAATTATTTGAAGTTAGCTTAGTAATATCATTGAATTGGATGTATCTTGTTCTAAATTTCACTGCTAATATTTTGTCTTTGCAGGTCTTATGGTTTCAATTTTAAGAGTCGTAACAAAGGCGTCACTTCCCCACACTCAAAAGGGTCTCCGAGCAAGTACACAGATTTACTTTGTGTTCAGCTCACTCATCGTACTTCTATGCATCATTTGCACCAATGTCTTAGACAAACTACCCGTGATTAGATACTACCGCAAACAGAAACACATTAGTTCCACCCAACACGTGTCACTAAGCTCAAATTTCTGGCAAGTTGTAAAAAAGATCCGATGGCTAGTTATAGCCGTTTTCATAGTCTACGTAATTTCACTGACCATTTTTCCAGGGTATTTAAGTGAAAACGTAGAATCGGCGCGTTTCACAGATTGGTATCCTATAATTCTAATCACAACGTTTAACGTTGGTGATTTTTTGGGGAAGTGTTTGACCGCGATTTATGTGCCTAAGGGGAGTAGGGTGGCGGTATGGTGTTGTATGGGTCGGGTTTTGTTTTATCCGTTGTTTATGGGTTGTATACACGGACCCAAGTGGATGCATAGTGAGGCTCCGGTTATGGTATTGACCTTGTTGCTTGGTGTTAGCAATGGGTATCTAACTAGTGTTCTTATGATCCTCGCACCAAAGTTGGTCCCTATCGAGGAAGCTGAGGTGGTTGGGATCGCTATGGAGACGTTTTTAGTTATTGGATTAGTAGTGGGTTCGGCATTTGGTTGGCTTTGGAACATTTGATGAGGTTATTGGTATCAAAAAATAAGATTAGATTGTTTCAAAGGTTGGTTTCTAGTTTTCCTTTTAGTTTATTTTATATCTTGGATATTGACGATTATATTGACTTGGTTGGAAGAATTTCTAGTTGCTAATTCTGATAGCATCTATGTGTTTAATTTTTTGTTTGAATCCGTCATTCTTGATATATTTGTGGTATTGCAATTGCAACTTAACACAAACTAATTGATACACTTAACTCGTCTGAATCGAACTAGTATAGATCGAGACAGATAACTAATATGTCCAGGATTACACTTAGAGAAATGATACATGGACCTAAAAATAGACCTAATCGTGGACCTAAAAACATGTGGCATGATCCTGATGGCTGCAGACAAGGACCCACTTATTTAACAACCCATCAGGATCATGCCACATGTGTTTAGGTCCACTTTTAGGTCTAGTTTTAGGCCTATGTATCATTTCTCTTACACTTATGGATCGGTGACAAAATCGACAAATATCTACAACTTAACAATGTACCTTGAAGTAAGATAACGTGACTCTTTTACATATCCAATGTTCTAAAAATAGCTCATATCCAACAAGTTGAACAAACTAAAGATTAAAAAGCTAATACCGAGTGCCATATTTAGGCATTTTCTATTTATACTAGTATATTGTTAAGCTTCAATTTACAATGCAATAGTGTTATTATTCTAGGCTTAACTTTAGCTCAAAAATGATACTTCTAAAAGGATTTTTTTGTTTGAGATGTTTATCCTAAACTAGTTTATTTTTATTATTTATTTATTTATTTATTTATTTATATTTTTAATTTTTTTTTCTTAGATTGCTTTTGTGATCAATAATATTCATCACTAGCCTGATCTTAATTATTGTGTAAGGTACACCCAATCAAATTGGGATTATTTATTTCATGTTTATTTACAAAAGAAAAATACCAAAGTTTCTCATTAATATGACTCATTAGTTAAGAGTTTCTTATATATTGAGAGAAATGGCTTTCTTTGAATATTGAATCTTAGACGCGTTCAACAATGTTATAAGCTTTTGCGTTTGTAAATATGATAACGATCGAATATGAGTCTCGGTTTCAAGAAATGTTGAGGGTTGTAACATTCTTGGACATGTAAATAAGAAAGATTAATCCATTTGGGTTAGATTAATGCTTACTAGTAGATGCTTAAACGGTTTCAAGAATCAAAAGAGATTAGATATTACATATTTGGGCTTAAACATTTAGGATTTCTAGCCCACTGTAACATTAACTTGTTGGGCTCTGCAACCATGGTCAAGTTACAAGACTCAAGTACTCAACGTCAACGAGACAACGAGTTCACTTTTCATATGAAAACGATTGAAATATTAGTTTGTCGAGTATTGATATCGCTGATTAGTGAATAGTTTGTTATGCTTTCTTTTAATGATAAATCATATCTTTGGATATGAAAAAACTATTGTTATAAAGGTTTAGAGGCTGTGACTTGTGAGTACTTGGGTTGGGTATATTCGAGTGATTTTAGACCATTCTACTTGTTTGACTTATTTTGTTATGTCTCTCAAACTATAAGTATTAGGAAGCAGTAGCGAGAAACATCATCAGAGAAGGCAGTAGTGTTTATACTTTAAACATATTTTCGAGTAGCATTTGTGAA
>LBNU01025670.1:82932-121466 GCA_014162995.1 Artemisia annua | reverse complement strand
ATTAATTTAAGTGGGGACTTATCTTTAATTGAACATGAAGGATTCAAGGGTGAAAAACCCTTGAAAACACAGCCAAATTCGTCTCTAGGTTTTTTCCCAAACTTGCACCAAAAGTTCCACACTAATGAATGAAAAATAGAAAAGTATATATAGATTTTACATTCTGACGGCGTCAGGTTATGGGTTCTGACGCCGCCAGCTCGCCGCCATTAGGGTTCTCGGATGGCCTAGATCTACTTCTGACGCCGTCACTTGTATATGTGCTATGGGCCGTCACTCTTTAGCATTACACCTGACGGCCTACTTCCTCTAACACCTGACGCCGTCAGATGTAAACATCTTGTTTTCTTCATAGGGCGTCTAGTGTAATCTGATTCTACTCCTTTGTCAACGTTGGCTGACGGCGTCACCTTGTGACTCTGACGCCATCAGGAAGGTTTTCCAGTTTCTTTTGAGACTTTGTCGTTTTCTTCACTTTTATGCTCCAAAAACGTCCAAATTTGCATGTTTTCCAGAATTCTTCTCAAAAGTACCTAAAATGACAAAAGGAACGATTTAGGGCAATATTTGATCACATTTACTCGAATTAGGGCTTAAATGACCCCTTAAAACGGGTACACTTTTCGTCTCATCATTTACTTAGGCAACCCGCTATTATTGCTAAAAGGACCAGTTTTAGGTGAGTCTTCAAAGAAGGGTAAAGAACCAATTATAGAATTAGAAAAAGAAACTAATCCCTTTGATGATCTTGACGATATACTTGGTGGGTATGCAAACAACGAGAGGGAAAGAACAGTTGATGGTGTTGTTGATGGTGATATGGTTGTTGCTGATGGTAATAGAGGAGATGAGACAAAAGTTGGTGCTAATTTCACAAAAGTGAAGGGTGAGAGGGAGAATGAAACAAAAGGAGAAAGTGAAAGTGAGACAGAAGAGAATGATGTAAGTGGTAGTGAGGCAGAAGATTCGGAGGATTTGGATTATGATCCAAATGATGATGAAGTATTTATTGATGATACACATATAGTTGGAGAGGTTCATGTATATATGAAACATTCTCACTTTCATTGCAGACACAATAGATCCGCTAGCTGTATCTGCTGAGGTTGGTGAACAACATCTATATTTTATTGATTATGACTCATTTGTCAGTGACTTAGATGGTGGAAATCCTCAAAAGAGAGAACACTTTAGAAAATCAAGAAGAATAGGTGAAGCAAAAACCAGTGGTCCCCATCACTTTGCCTTCTACTTAGGCCAACAATTTGCTCATAGAGAAACTGTGAAGGCAAGAGTAAGAAAACATTCAGCTGAAACTCGAAGAAAACTAACTCTTGCAAAAAATGATAACCAAATGATAAGACTTAAATGTGAAGGGAAAATACCAAATTATGACAGTTTTGTTGGCAGTGATAGTGTTATGGGTAAAAATATAATTTCACAAACCAAAGGTGGGAGTCATAAGGGATAATAAAACTAGTAGGAGACATAATCCTTTGGGAAAAGGTAAAAAGGTCATTAAACAAGAAAAAGAAGACAAATACCCATGTCCTTATACAATGCTTATTACACACACTCGTGAAGGCACATGAGCGGTTAGAACATTAATTGATGATCACAAGTGTCATCAAGCTAGAACATTAAAAGCATGTAAAATCTTGGTTTCTATCAGATCATGTTTTGCAAACACTTTCATCTAATCCTGATATTCCTGTAAGGATTGTTCAAGACCAGATGCAAAAACAATTTATTGTTGGAATATCAAGGATGAAAGCTTTTAGGGCAAAGACTCTTGCACATGATAAATTGACAGGTAGTTTCAGGGAGCAGCAATATGCAATGCTTAGAGAATATGCCCAAGAGTTAATTAATCAAAATCCGGCACAACTGTTAGGATTGATGTCCAACAAGAACCGAATCCAGAGTCTCTAACAAGAACTTTTAGAAGGGTATATGTGTGTTTGAGAGCTCTTAAACAAAGTTTCAGGGCTTGTGGTAGAGAAATATTAGGTTTCGATGGGTGCTTCATGTTAGGCCTTTATCCAAGTCAAATACTAACAGCAGTTTGAGTAGATGCAAATAATGAGATTTATCCAGTAGCATATGTTGTAGTTGAGGCAGAAAATAAAGCATCTTGGTGTTGGTTTTTGAAATTACTTAGAGAAGATCTTGGTATACAAAGCAATTACAATTTCACTTTTATTTATGATAGGTAAACGCTACACATCTTACTTTTTAATTTCTCATGTCTTTTATGTAAATGATAACATCTAATGTTTTAAGCCCATCCTTTATTGTCTATTTGTTATTCGACATGTTTATTACAACTCACGGGTACACGTAATAAACATGTGACTGGGCTATTTGTTATTCGACAAGTTTGATTGGTATATACAGGTGTTAGTAAACAGATCATGGAACAATTAGAAGTTTTAAAATTTGTTCAACCTTTCAAAATCATAACACTGATATTATTAGTTGATGTTATTGGATGGCTGCTGATTATTGATTTTGAGTATGGTAGATGCACTCTTTTTGTCCTTTCTCAAGGTTTTGCCCACTTTGGGTTTTACTTGGTGGTAAAGGTTTTTAAGGAGGCATTACCATTTGATGTTATGGTTTGGTTGATTGAACTTGGTGCTATGCTGATCTTGAGGATAGATTTACGAAGATTGCTGCTGCTATGCTCATGGGATTTTTGGGTGATTTCTTTGAAGACTTTGTAATTTCTCTCTATGTATTGTGTGATGTATTTGCTCATGTTATAATTTGTTATATATTTGACTATTATTGCTGTCTTGTAATTGTTTAACTTGGCCAGGGTATTGTGATCGATTGGGGTGACAGGTTGGTCCCTGGACACTTCATGGATTCAGAAGTACTCTGGTTGGGTTATTTAGTTACAAGGGTCAGCTTCTTGTTATATGTAGTCTTTTGTTATCAGAGCTTGGGATATGTCCATAGCCTGAAGGTTGCTAGGCTAAGGATTGTTTGTAATTATTTGTACTCTGCCTTGTTTAGGCATTTCCTTAATAATATTTCACATTTAGGAAAAAAAAAATAAAAAAAAAAAAAAAAAATCATAACACTGGGTTTGCTTAAGATGTTAAATACGGAGTATAAGAAGTTTAGATTCTTAATTAATAGCTAAAGGTTTCATATGCCCAGACAAACATGCAAGTGGTAACCAAAATGCATGAGAAATGGCTTCCCAGTCAATTGTTTGCTCATTCAAGTCCCAATTAGTACTCTTACGAGTGATTATCATTAAAACGCAACCATAAATAGTTAATCTCTTTGCAATTTCAACAAGACAGATATCAATAGGGTTATGAAACTATTAATAAGTGAGGGCTGGAAGGTCAGAAATCAATGAGAAAAAAACTCGAAGATAGTTATATTATTAAGAAATCATTTCAACAATACATAGTATGTCTATATGCTTCCCACTTGAACAAAAACGAATTATACCTGCAGTGGTGACGTACCACCGCAAGTCAAAAAATTGTAAAAGAATAAGAAATCAACACTAACCAGTAAACAACCCTTGCAATTTGTACAACCAATTTATAAAATAGGTTTCTTGAAAGAATTGCAACTATAATAAGTAGCTTACAAGGATATGATATTAAAAGCAAAAAAGCAAAGAAATGGAAAGGAAACTGAAGTCATGTGGAGCCTTGATAATCAAATGAGCATAATCTAAGATGAGCAGCAGCCACCACTGCTCTGCCCAACAGGTTGCCCCTTAAGCTGCACAGAAGGTGGCCTCGTGCTGTTTGCTCCAGGCTGACTTGCCATCCTGCAAATCATAATCATAATCCATTAATATTAGAAAATGAGTTTTTTTATTTTTTTATTTTTAAATCAAAATAAACTTGGTTACAAAGTAGAAGTGGTGAGATTGGCGGGTCTAGCAGGCAGGCAAGATAATGGGTCAAAACATTGTTCTTAATTGAATAGGGTCAGTTTTAGTACAGGTCAAATGGGTCGACTGACATGCAAATGCTTATTGTCGAAAATAGATGCATAAACCATGGATTTTTTTTTTTTTTTTTTTTTTTTTTTTTTTTTTTTTTTTTTTTTTTGCTAGTACAGTAATAAAATTTTAAAATTAAGAGAAAAAAGTTGGGAAATTGTATGCAGCAAAATTAGAATATATTAGGGGCAAATTTCAACCCATTCATAAACCAAATGGGTTGAATTTGCCAGCTCTATAATCCAGATCTAACATCAGCACTCAATTTGAAAAAGATTCAAACCACACCGTATTTTTCCCAAGATCTTAAAAAAGAATTTTAAATAGTTAGTTGCTCAACCGAGGGAATAGTTATTGATAACAAGCACCAAATTTTGAGGCAATTAGAAATTGCCATGCAAATGCGGGGTACCTGTTTTTGATATCAGCGGACATAGCCATGAAAGCCTGCTCAACGTTGGTAGCATCTTTGGCACTGGTTTCCATAAATGGAATTCCAATACTATCCGCAAATTCCTAAACGTAACAAAAACACATGGAATTTAGCTTCCTTTTAATGGTCATATTTCCGCTTCAATAAACATAAAAAAAAAAAAAAAAAAAAAAAAAAAAAAAAAAAAAAAAAAAAAAAAAAAAAAAAAAAAAAAAAAAAAAAAAAAAAAAAAAAAATGTTGAAAATACATTAGCAGGGAAAATCATAAGTAAAGGTGGCAAGAGGGTCAAAACAGGTTCAGGTTAAAGCATGCCATTTTTGGCAAGGGTATTTACAATCTAGGTCGTGTTTTAAATGACCTGCAAACACGTTTTACTCAATTTGTATCAGATAAATAATGCATTTTGATTACACAAACAATAGTATCACTAATCTCAATGTAAACCTAATAAAAAACAACTAAGGAGTTGTATGCTCTAAAAATAGGGATCGTTCAACCATTTGGCATGTTTCCCTTTTAGCTATATCTTTTATTAGGCTCATTAAAGATATATAAGCCAAAGTGTTCTACTTAAAAATAGGGTCAAAATGGTCACATCTAATCACGAGGTGAAGCCTAGCTATAGCAGGCAGTGTCTTCAATCAATTAAAAAAATTTAGTTCATAAAGAGAGCTAAGAATTGGAAAGCATACGATAATGCCGTGTGCCCCACGGTAGTAACTACTGGTAATTGTCCTGAACCTTTCTTGTCCAGCTGTGTCCCACTGCAAAATGGCGAAAAATTAGTTGATATGAATATCATTAAAATAGATCATTTTTTGCTTAACTTCAGAAGAAACGCCTTACAATCTGAAGCTTGATGGTTTTTCCATCCTGCTCCACAGTGCGAATTTTCTGCGGAATAAATAAGGAAGAAAATCATCATTAAACATGTTCCATTTTAGTTCATGTATCCAAAATAAAAGTGGGTTCTTACGAAGTCAACGCCGATTGTGCTGATGTAGCTGTCAAGATATGAGTCATCCTGTATTACAGAGATCATAACAAATAAGAATATACGGGATACCAAGCAGAGGTGGAAATTTTGGCCCATCTACCTATGGATGAGTTGATAACCAGGCAAAGGTGGTAGAAAAGAAAAAGGGAAAAAAAGCTATAGAAAAGGAAACAGGTCAAAATTTGCCGAAAGTGTACATTTTAGACATAGAAAAACTCTTACATCATTTTAAGCAAAAAGATAAAATTATGACTAAAAGAATATATTTTTGTAATCATACTCCAATCATTATGCGTTTATAAAAATTTAAGCATATTGACCCATAAGTGTTTCAAGTCAGCTAATTCGTTTCAATATATAGAAAAAATTATTGTTTTGACCATTACCCACCCGACCCTCCCATTTGTCACCTCTAAAACTAACAGACTGTTTTAGATCATATTGATCTTAATTGTTACTCAGTAAGTGAAAATAATATGATGCACTATACAAGAAACACCAAGGAACAAGGGACGTAAAAAATGAGAACTATGCACAGAAATAAGTGACACTTCTGTGACACATTCTTTTAGGATCAAACTGAAGAACAAAATCATGCCACACAAAGAACTCAACAATTGACAAACGTCTAATAGGCAAGAATCCAAAAAAGGAGGCATATTGTCTTACAGCGAATCTAAGCAAAAGACACGATTTTCCAACTCCAGAGTCTCCAATAAGCAAAAGCTTGAACAAGTAATCGCTGCAATAGACATAGAAAATATTCTAGTCAGGACCAAAAGACCTAAATGTTTCCATACTCCAAGACGATGTAGACATCAATGCATTATATGACGTAGACTTAAATTTGACTGAGCACTGCTTTACATTATAGCACATTATTCCAATTTCTACCATTTTAACGACAATTCATTGCCATTTTCCATAAGAAATATATTATGTCTATCTTTTCCAGCTTATTTTAATCTTCTATAAGGGGGTGTTTCTTTAAGCTTATACGTGGCTTATGAGCTTATATAAGTTTCAGCTTATATTTCATAAGCCCCAATTTTCTGGCTTATTTTGAGACTTGTGGGCTTATATAAGTTTATTACAAAATTTGAGGCTCATGAAATATAAGCCGAAAACAAATAAGCTCATAAGCCCACATATAAGCTTAAACAAACACCCCCTAAGCTTATTAGTATATCATATTAAGCTAATATAAGCAGGGAAAAATGAGCTTATGAAACATAAGCCGAAATCACATNAAAACTAGCTTAAACAAACACCCCCTTAACTACAGCTTCTCGTACACATGTTAAATGTCATCCAATTCCATGATTTGCACCAAAACCGCAGTTTTTGCCATTGCATTTGCGTTTCAAAAGTGATTGTGACATAGAATAAACAGAATCTGTTAATCTATGATACAGTATTGTGACATCTAAATAATCACATAATCAGAATCATATAAAAAAGTCACAATCTCAAATCCAAATTTTGCACAAACATAATATTAAAAATTGAGCGACATAACAGATCGGATAAAATTATATCAACATTGATTCATGATTAACACGTATTAAACAACATTAAATAGATCTAGGATAAATTATAAGAGGAAAGGAGAGATCGGAACTTACTACTCGTGATTCATGATAATAAAATAAAATAAAATTAAATTGGGGTGATTGATTTAACGAGAGATTTGATAAAATTGGAGAATTGAAGGAATAATAAGGTGTTTGTGTTTGTTATATGAGGAGGAAGAATGGTGATATAAAAAAACCAAACAAAACGACCGACAGATGGGAAGCTAAGGAATGTAACTACCAAACAAACAAACGTCATATATTGTGGGAGTATTTATAATGGATTTGGCTCCTCTTTAAAAATAATTTTATTTTTATTTTTATATATATAGTTTTTTATTATTATAAAACTGTGAAACATAAATTACTGCACAGAAAATATAAAATTTAGACAAATCAAAAGTAGTAAAACACAAAAAATCATAGAAAAATGTCTTCTCCTATTAATAAAATGGGTAAAACTGTCAAAAATTAATAATAGTAAAAAACAAAATATACGGAACAAAAATCTTGTCTGGTAAAAATAAAAAATAAAATAATCGAAAAAACATGAGAGGTATTGTTGGTGTTTTAAAGGTACCAATAACTCATCTTTTATATTTATTCGGGTGAAATTCATTAAATATAATATAACTTTTTTTTTTCCGCTAATATATGTTTGTTTCTTAGTTACATTCTTAGAGAGCTAGGTGTGCTAAAACATGTTATTGGTGTGTCACCTGAGCACACACCCAATAACACCACAATAACTATATATCCTTCCCGCAATAATTGTTATCGATGCATGTGAGTCTCATAATACACTACAAAAAATACCATACTCATTCACAAAACAAAAATAACAAAAAACCCAAGAACGGGCGTGGTAGCACCCACAAAATGACGAATGGCATGGCAATGGCACCACTACTGATGCATATTGGCTATGCCATTGGTCACAAAATTTGCCAATGATGTGTTGTTTGTCCCCCTATTAGAGTTCATACAACATCATCAACCAAGAAACATAACATGCGACGTGTTTAATCTATCAAGTTATAGCTCTAACTTTACGGGTAATTATGGTTTTCGATTTTTTGACGGACTAATTCACGGGATTTGAACTCATCGTCACACAAACTCCAGCCATGTAACACCCTCCCTTTTCAGGAGGCTTTAGTGGCCACTTCAGAATTGCTTATTAAATGCGATTTTTTATAAAGAAGTTGGCATGTCAAAGGGTTAATAGGTTTTTGGATCGATCCGTTTAATTCACCGCCAACCATTAAACATAAAGAGAGAGGGGGAGAAAAAAGTTAAATGAGTTGAGTTAAACATGTCCCAAAACCTATTTACACCATACACAAACGTGTTTATTCTCATGTATTGGGCACACTCTTTTTTTTATCCGCACACTCCAATGTACAAACTGGCAAAGCATCATCAAACAAATGTACAACTGTTTATAGCGCAGGATAGAGTGTGCAAATTAAAAAGAAGAGTGTGTAAATCATTAGCCATTTTTAATTATATTTTTTGTCGAAAATAAAAAGAAAAAACTAACTATGTTAAACATAGATTTTAAATATTGATCTAGAAGACTTATAAGTTGCTACTTCAATTCTCAATCAAAACAAAAATGTTATGATAATGATAATTTAGTATATGTTGTGATAGGAACTTCTTCAAATTATACAGTACTTGGTAAATTTTTATTGTCAATAATAGCAAGCACACTAACTATATGATTGAGATGGTACAGAAGCCCATGGTCACATCAAGACAGAAGGCTTGGTAACAAGAATGTGAAGTAAACATGAAGGTATCTTGATGTACCACCTTATTTGGCATAAACAATTGAATTTGTGAAAAATGAAAAACCAACAACAATAGTTATCTATAAACATCAATATTCAATAGACTCTTCCATATTATTAGGATAACTTAAGGCGTCGCGTGTTGTGTATATACACGGTTAAAAACAGTAGTAGTAGATATTATTTCTGATATCGGTCATGCTAATCCATAAAAGTTTATACTTCCAAGTGTTCCCTCTACACAAACCTTGCAAATCTCCCCCTTTCTTAGAAGCGAACACATACTAAGTCTTCAGCTACAAGTCAATGCAAATTTAGATATGAGGCTTGTTGCACTCCAAAGCATCCAAATATCCGAGTTCAATGCTAAACACGTATATATGAATGAAAAAATATGTCTGCATTTGACATGTGGCTCAAACTGATACTATGTATTCAAAATGAATTGCTATGAATTCAAGGCTATATATTTGCTATATTCAACTGAATCCAAACTTAATATACAACACCAAAAGCCCTATCCTCGGGTATCAAGATCAAATATTTATACATATTATGAATCTGTCTCTAGTAATACTATGGCAGAAAAGCCTGTGTGACTATATATTCTCAACAAAATGATATGTGCAGATTTATATCTGCAGTATGTTCTATTTTATACAATATTCTCAACTCATGTCTCGAAAGCAAAGGCTTTCACATTAGTGTAATATGTTATTTCCCGAAGTTTAATTAGGGAACACCAGCAGTACCAAAATCAATGTTGCACTAGCATTGCTTCAAGTCTAGTATTTTCTGCAGCATGTTTTAGCTTCTCTACAGCAGCAAGTCCAATCTTTCTAACACCTTCTCTCGACAGACCTATTCTGAAATTTCAAAGGAGATATATAGAGCAGATTAGAGTTGGGACTGAAGTTCATTTTTTACGTGTGTATGGTAGTTTCAGTTATACACTTGTACACCTTAAACTAAATGCTCCTGGTCATATTGAGCACCTCAAATTTCAATCTCTATTTTGTTTAGAGGGTGGTAAAATGGGCACGTTGGACGGGTTGGGTAATGGGTCAAATGGGCAATTATGGTGCGGGTCTAAGCAGGTTGGGTTGACCATTAAAAGTGCTAAACTTTTATCATGTAAGTAGCATGTTAGATAAACAACAACAACAACAACAACAACAACAACAACAACAACACCAAAAAAAAAAGCTTTAAAAAAAATCTAGTTTGTTAAATAAAAAGATTCAGAAGGTTTTATGCATTAAAATACACTTTGGCAACTTTCGACTCATTTGACCCATTTCCACTTTAGCTGCCTTTATTTTGTCTTACCCCTTTTGAGCTGCTCGAGATTGAATCTACCCAATTATTAGTGGGTCACATCAAGGTATGCTCTGCCGCTCATATTACCTTGTAAACATGTTAATACGAAACAGTTAAAGTCTTGTACCTTTTGCCAATTTCCTCCCAAGTAAGACATTCGTTGTCAAGACCATAGTAAAGACGAATGATGTATCTCTCCCGTTCCCCTAGAGTCGTGTTGATGAGCTTGTTTACTTCTTTCTGAAAAATCAAAATCGAGTAAGCAATCACACATCAGATAGTTCTTATTTTAATTACCTAAAAGGAGAGGTTAAAATTTTGATCCATTTACCTAGGAATGGGTCATTTTAGATTATGTTTGATAATGATTTCTGGTTAGTGTTAAAGATTTAACTAAACAAGAACTGTTCAAACGGGGTGAATAATACCTTGAGAGCAGCTTCATCTACTCCATGCCACGGATTATTCTCCATACAATTATCTGGAATGTCCTGAGGCGGTTTACATAAGATGGTCAAAACTCAAAAGTATAGCTAACTTGGCAGTCTAGAGCATTTCACGGTTATGATAAATAAGTAAAGGCTCTGATATTGTACTTACGGTATCAAGTGTTTGACCAAGATGACCATTTGCTCCCCTATCAAGTGAGAAAACTTTAGTAATTGCCTACATAGAATGTCGAATCATATTCAACAAAATGGAAATCAAAGGAGGTTATTGGCATAATATATCGACATGCTTATTTCATTTGGCCTCCTTTTTTTGTCATAGTATGCTTATGCTATAAACACAACGCAGAAAGATAAAAGCAGAAGTACAAGTTTGTGAAGCCTTTAGTACCCGAGTTGCGTTCATAACTTTCCTTCTGGATATGTTCAAGCTTTCTGCAATTCTCTGTTGGATCATATGGGAAAGAAAAACAATCAAATATAAGATAATACAGCATTGTTAAAATTAACTGTTATATTAACTTACGTCAATCGATGGGGTTATTCCTTGTTCTTCAAGTTTCACCTTAGCATTGCGAATTGCGCTTTGCCTGTCATGCAAATGAGTGGGCAATCTTTGAATTCTAGAATTCTCCATCAACGCTCTTGAAACTCCCTGGCATTGTAAATGTTAAAAAAACAGTTGTATAGCATTTTTTATGAAACACTAACCAAAACTGTCATATACGGAAATGTTCACCTGTCGTATCCACCAGTAAACGTAGGTAGACATCTTAAATCCTCTAGATGAATCATATCTTTCTATACCGCGAAGTAGTCCAATTAGACCTCCCTACATGAATATGTCATAGATATTAGCAATATATTATATATAAATAAATAATGCATACTAAAGGAGCATTACTTGAATAAGGTCAGCCATTTGAGCTCCCATGTTATCATATCTTTGTGCAATCGACATCACTAAACGAACATTACTTAGTGTAAGTTTCTGCCTTGCCAAAGTGCATTCAATCTGTATGGTTCTTAAGTTAGTTCGGGAAATCCTCATAGAATTTGCAAGTTGCTCTTCTGAAGGTTCACATCCCAATTTTGTCTTCAGTCTGAAAATGCATATCCAGTAAGTTCGTCATAATCAAGCGATTAACTTATCAATCATCTTTTCTTAAGAGCATGGTAATCCTTATCTAAAGGATGGAGTACACACATATGAACTTTTAATAGAAGATAACACAGTGGTGATATCGCACTAAAATGAGGAAAACATTAAGTTCGGTATACGGTTATTTGCTTAGAATACCAACATGTTTTTTCATTAGTAGAAATTTAATCATTAGTCATTGTACATTTTATGAAAAAGTACATTGGTATTTTATGCAAAAACCCCTCAACAAATATCATACATATAAAAATTAGTTACCTTAATTTCTGCTCTTCCAAGTTCAAACCAATTTTAATTTTCTTCGATAGAACAATCACCTCTGAGTGAGTGAGCAGTACCTCACTCTCCTCACCTTTAACATACCCTCTGAATTGATTTCTAAATAGCTCTGGACCAATTGTCGATTGCATATCTGAACAATTATTTAGTGTCTTCTTCTGAGCATCTAGTCTTCGTTTCCGTGCAGATATCTGTGACCCAGTGACATGTACTTTTTTCAAGCTTTTTTCTGTGGGAGTAGCTATAGCTGTATTGACACCGGTTGAAATTTTCCACTGCTTCTCAAGCAAAGACTTTTGTAAGAGTAGTAAAGCTTCAACTGAAAGTTCATGTTTGGTGCCTTCGTCCTCCAAATGGTCAAAACTTTGAACCCATTGTTCTGTAGAGCTTAAAGGATTTGCGCCAATAGATGCATGCTCCTTTAATGCTCTTCTTCCGTTAGAATTTCTGTTGGATGATTTCTTTGCAGTGATTGCATTTTTAGTAAAGATAAATGTGTATGTGAGATCACTACTGCAGGAGAGTTTTTCAGTTGTATTAGAGTAAAAATAAGATGACCCCAAAAGGTTAGTTCCTGAGGTTAGGCCAGTCGTAGATGAAGACATCATATGTCTAGCTTTATTTGACTAGTGTCACATACCCTGAGAATGTTGTTTTGTGTAAACCATGATGCATTGGTTGCAAATGCTAAACGATAGAATTTCCGAACAGGAGATCACTTGCTCAAAGTTTCTCTCTACAACAAAAGCATAGATAATTAGAAAATGAGTAAATGTATTATCCTTAAACTGAGACAAAATAAGTTTGAGATGCCGCAATACAATCAGTCTTAAAAAAAATATAAAAAAATAAAAAAATTAAAAAAAAAAAGATCGGTATTTTCCCGAAAAGGGAGTTATATCCTCTAATGAACAGAAAACGGCTATCAATCAAATATTCACATAAAAGGAGGGTGTTTAGTATTCTGTTTTTTAAACAATTTGAAGTGTTTGTAACTTTGGATGAAACTTAAGTGCTTATCTTCTTATTTTAAAGCAAATAAGCATTTTGAAAAAAAGCAATCTCAGATTGTTGCTTCAACACAAGCATGCAACACTTAATTGGTTGACTCTTATCGCTCTTATCTAAATGTTTATTCGTAGTCCCGAATTCGTTGCTCTGACAAAAACTACACTATATCCTATAAGCATGCATAAAACCAACTCTAAATTTATTATTAATGTAACATAACATTCATACTCACAACACAAACTAAAACCAGATATTCAAAATGTCATCACAATAACATAATTTAACACAAATTCCTATATACTAATCTTTGCTTAGGCACGAAACTGGAATAACATTAATGTACTAGAATTTAAATTGAAATATGAACATTTTATATCAAACATATGTTATCATTCACTACAAAAGTATATAAAACAGCATAAGCTACAACATGCAGGATAGTATATTTTGACATTACCTTTTCTGTAAGGAGCTGCAAGTTGCCTGCAATTTGTGTAGTTGTGTATGTGTTTATGTTTGAGATAGAGAGGTGATGATAAGCAGGATCAAGTGAGTGAACCTGAATCATTGTAGAGAATGTCTGACTTGTATCTCAACTTATGCCTTCTTTTTCTGCTACAAAACAATTTTTCTTGTTTTTTTCTATGTACTTTTAAACTTGGAATAAAAACAATTTCCTAGCAAAATTATTAAAATGGTCCTATTTTTATTTTGTTTTATGTTTCTTTCTTTCTTTCTATCTTTCTTTCTTTCTTACTATAGCAGGCTCCGGGTGTGTTTGGTAAAAGTAATCGTGTGCAGTAGCAGTGAACTGTGAGCAGTGCTCACAGCTTCTTAAAGAAGCATTGGATTGATGAGCATTATAGCAAAGTTCACCGCTCCTTTGCCAAACGAACAATAAAAATCAAAAAGTTCATTTGCTCACCGCCAATCGTCCTAAAAAACTCCAAAAAGCTTCGCGCCAAATATAACCTCAAATATGCAGTGATGTATTCTTCTAGAGTGTCATCTCCATATTAATATGAATTAAGAATGTCGCATTTAATTATAGATAAGGTGATGCATCCAAGGTGGGAGGAGGTTACAAAGATACAGTACTAATTTAGCTTTTAGTTTTTTATTTTCAGTTTTATAAAAATAAAAATGTGATCTAATTTTTCACAAAACATAAAAAACACATTCATTTAACATTGTTTGTTTTAAAGAAAAAAGGGGTAACAAATGAAATAAAGAAAGTACAAAAATTATGTTTTGTAATCTTCTTTGTTAAATTGAGAAATATATATTTTCTGTTTTGTATAGAAGTTTGATAAGAAAATTTTGATTTGAACGTAATTTCTATTTTTCTTGTTTTATGTAATACAATTTGTAAAAGACGAAAATGTTTTCTTTCAACTAAAGGTACTCATATAATTTGTTGGTCTTGACAACAATGGTGTAGTATTGATATATCAGGTATGCCAATACAACTTATTGGGCTATAACGACCTCAATATTCTAATCTAGTTCATCTAGAGCTTATATCCAAATGAAGTCTCACAATTATCTTTTTTTTTTTTTTTTTTTTTTTTTTTTTAAATATATCATTTAGGTATTTCATCATAAAACTCAAATAGAATTATGTCGAACCATAAAAGGAGTTCGTAGGTGACGGTTCTTTAGATTTGGAAATACAATTTAGTAACATAGTTTGAGAACATTGTTTAGAAAAGATATCTCTAAAATCTTAAATTATTTTGCCTTGCATGTTTTATCATAACCAAGTAACCAACTGATCACCAACTTTCAAATGCAACCATAGTAAATGATGAAGCTAGACATGGTAGTCATGTAACAAATCTGTTTAGACTCTGTATTTGGTACGATGAGGCTATAAATACCACAAAAGGTAGACTTATCAACAAGTGGGTCCTATGGTCTAGTGGTTAGGACATTGGACTCTGAATCCAGTAACCCGAGTTCAAATCTCGGTAGGACCTTCACCTTTTTTATTTTTTTTTGTTGTTGTCATTTTCATTAGCTTTCTACACTTGTATTATTTTATTTATATTTGGTATGATACCCATGTCTTATACATAAAATCCAATACATGTCTTGTCAAAGTTTATGTGAGATACATTTACAAAAGTTACGTTTTTTAAATAAGATTGAACTGAAATACTACAAACATGTTTAATATTGATAAGAACATTGCATATTTATGCAAACATTAGAAGCTGACGTATCAAACCTTTTGCAAGGTGAGATTGGGATACGGACTTGAGAGGTAGAGGCACGGGCGGTACCAGAAAATCTTTTAAGAGGGGGCAAAAGTTTAGAGTAAATCTCAAGTCGGGACTCATGTCACTAACTAGGCCTTTGTTGATGTAATGGCAACAACTTTACTTTGAATGAAATTGAACTTTTTTGGTAGAACCTAAACTAGTTGTAATATTATGGACAATATTTAGGACATACTTACATTTCCTGATCGATATTAATACGAATAGAGAAACGAAAACAAAAATTTAGATAACAAAATTTGGGGTAACACAAAAATCAAACATTAGATCTCACCGAAAGTAAAGAATGTCCTTAACAATTATACTATTTATTCTCTTACGAGCAGAATAAAAATAGCACATCATGATCATCCGAAGAAAATCGACATTGATAGAAATCTTAACATCTACTAGAAACTTTGTGGGGGCAACTGCCCACACTGCCCCCATTGTAGTACCGCCCGTAGAAGGAAGGAAAATCTAAGAATTGATAGTAGTTACTAACTAATTTATTGTTGCAAATGATTACACAAACACAATTTTGCTTTCACGGTTGAAGGATTTTAAATCAATGACCGACAACAAAATTCTAAGTCATACAAATGATATTCAAGAAACTAAATGGTACAAGATATTATCAACTACACTACAACTCTACTAGCTATTAACTAGTTATAATGCCCGCGCACGCGCTGGTTTTTTTTTAAAAATTTTGAATGATATATTTTTATTTATTTTAAAAAACAAATAATTTAATTTTTATTTTGCTTGATTTATGATTTTAATTGTAGTTTTTTATGATTAAAGATAATCATTTAAATTTTATCTATATTTTTTTGTATTTATCTTCTACTTGTATAGTATATCAACAAAACGAATTTAAAAACTTATAAATTAAATAATAATTAACATATTACCTAATAAGGAAATATTCTTTTTTTTCAAAATGACAAAGTACCCACTAGGGGTTTTGTTTTATTATATATATGTGCGTCTACCTAAAACAAGATAAAAGGGCATATAAGGTTATAGACAGACCATGCAATTACCAATTGGTGTTCCAAGAGGCAGACCAATGAAGTAAATGGCATGCGAATGTGAGATTCCCTATTACTAACTTCCCAATAACCAATATACAAGGGGCAAATTTCCAAAAAGGGATATTTTTATTTCCAATTTTCTTAAATAATACAATCCCAACATCTCTTTCCAATTTGGTCAAGTGCGAACGTGCGATCGTGCGATCCCATTAGCTTTGTGACACGTGTCCCAGACAAAAGGACTCTACCAATCATTTGCAGGCCCACCCCACTATCACTTGTCCCCCATGTGGCCTTTGACTTATTTTTGCAAATGTGCGAATTCCAAACGTGCGAATTCCAAACGTGCGATCGTGCGAATTTCGGCTGCCCATGTGACCATATTTCTTGGAAAAGAACACCAAATCTTTCCAAAAGATATCTTATGTACTTTCTATTAACTTTTGTCCTATTACTCTTTTTAGTTTATATTTAATACGCTTTTTACTTTAAACCGATAAAATTAAAAGAAAAAAAAAATGGCACACACACACACACACAATATGAAGCGATCTTGCCCCCAAATCATAAGGTGTTAGTGGATCTGTGTTTATCTCGTTGTGCAATGGCTCCTACACTTCACGTAAGTTTAAAAATGCTTATTCGATTAGGTTAAAGCTTGATCTCATTGAGGATTAATGTTGTATTTGGTATAAGGGTTTGGTAAGAGGATTAACAGGTTTCGATTAGGGTTTAGTTAAAAAATATTGTTATATTTTTAGGGTTATTTGTATCGATTGATTACTATTTATAGGGTTTTGACTTTATGATTAGGGTTTAGTAAGATGGTTGTGTTCGTTGCCCTTAGTAAGTAGAAAATGAAGCCTTAAGTGTTTGTGTTGCCCTTATTAAGCACATAAGCAGTTTATTGATTAGGGTTTGTTGACAATAGTTAGTGTTATTTTAAAAAATGCTTATTTGATTAGGTTTTTGATGACGTATAGTCTATATTCGGGTCACGAACCCGAATATCATGACTCACTAACATTAAGTCCATCACGAGTGGACCATTATGATAACAGTTTGGGCTCACGAGGCCCAAACCCAAAACTATTTATGGATTAGATATAGGATATCTCCTAAATAAGGAGATATATATCGAATATCCGATATCGGTGGATACACCGAAGAGTGAGGAGCACGAAACCTTATCGGTTACGTGTGTATATATAGGGCATCATAGCTCTCGTCTAAGGTACGACTTACAACCCTAAAACTCTTCACAAACCCTAAATCGATTACTTACTCTCACGCCGGAGGATAATCGGGGGAAACAATCCCTCGATAAGCCTAACGGTGTCTGTTACTTTCTTAGTGCGCAGGTCTCAAGAGCATTAAGATCTAATTGGTACGAGAACAGGAACCCAAACAAGGAACGCCCAACTTTTGTATCAACAAGTGGCGCCATCCGTGGGACCCTACACTAAGAACTAGCATGACGAAGCATAAAAACCTAAATCAGCGGACTCCGTTGTTGGATAAGACACGTGGTGACCCTCAGAGGAAGAACTATCAAGACCTAACCTCTAGGCAAACCACTGGAACAACCAGTGCGCCTGGTCACCAGGAACCGGGACTACCCCCAATTCTTCCAACAGTAGAATTACCCGCAGAGACGACTCAGACCACCACGGTGGTCCCAAACACTAATGACCTCCAGCGTAATCTCTTCAACACTCCCCATCAAACGGCACCCACAGTGAACAACACTGTGCCGCCAGGCGCGCCTAACCGAGATAAGGGACTGCTTTGGAAGAAAATATCACTGCGCTGGAAGAAGATACTCAGGAGTCGATGTTGAAAAATTTTGTATCCAAAAATTACGAAACGTTGACCAATCTCCTCCAAGAGGAGGCAAGAAGAAGGCTAAGCCAGAACTTACACGCTCGGATTGACTTCGATGGAACATCCCCACCGCGCTACCTAGAGCACGAGAATAACGAGAGGCGTACCGATGTCCACTCTAGGCTCGGTACAGCATCCAATTTGCAGTACTCGGAGGAGTACGAGGGTAATGAGCGACGCACTAACGTCCACTCTAGGCTAGGTAGTCGCAGAGTCCACGATAGACTTGGACCACGGCGCTCACCAAGCGAGAACTCTTCTAGATCTGGAAGCAGAAGAGTTCACGACAGACTAGGGAGACGAGTTTTCCCAAGTGAAAGCCCCTCTAGCTCAGATTCCGAAGGAAAACGGCGCAAGCGCCGTAAAAGAAACGATTCTTCCTCGAGCAGCTCCTCGGACAACGAGGATAAAGAAACGGGACACTGGAAGTCCAGAGGAAGACGTCGCGAGGAAGAGGACGAGGACATATCCCTTCCTTGGCGTCGCCAAAAGGTTGATGCGTTCTCAAAACGCATCAGCGATTATTCGGACAACAAGAAAAGGCGCATGCCTTCCAATGTTAAAACATATGATGGAACGGGTGACCCTGATGATCACCTAAAAATTTTCGAATCCGCTGCTAGTATCGAAAATTGGCCACAACCTGTGTGGTGCCATATGTTTAATTCCACATTAGTGGAGAATGCGCGAACTTGGTTTAGCAAACTTCCACGAAGAAGCATAAAGGGGTATGAAGAGTTTCGGAAAGCATTCCGCTTGAACTTCACTCAAAGAAAGAAGTGCGCTAAGGACCCGGTAGAATTGGCCAGAATTAAACAGCGCCAAGGGGAATCAACGAGCGCTTTCATGGAGCGCTTCAAAGATGAATGCATACACGTCAAGGCGTGTCCTGAAATACTAAAAATTTCAGGATTCATGAATGGGATAAATAACCAAGAGCTTATCAAAAAATTAAATGATAAAGTTCCCCAAACCTTTGATGAATTAATGAAGCGCACAAGATCTTTCATCCAAGGAGAAGCTGTCGTCGCAGATAGCAAGAAGGGATACTCGAATTACAGACAGCAAGAGTAGTCAAGGAGACAATCTAATGACCATAGCGGTAATCGTAATAAAAGCTATCGTAATGACGGAGGCGCACGGGGGAACGACAAGGATACCCCGTTGACAAAAACTCCGCGAGAGATATTCGCAACAGAAGGAGCAAACTTCCCTAAACCCCTACCAATGCGCACACCAGAAGGGAAGCGCACAGGGATAGGGTACTGCGACTATCATGGACAGAAGGGCCACACAACGAATGAGTGCGTCCAGCTACGCCAACTAATTGAAAAATTAGTAAAAGAGGGCAGGATGGATCATTTAGTCAAAAACATTAAAGAAGGGAAAGATAAACAGCGCACAACGGACAAAAAAGAACCACCTAAAGACAAGGCAGACACAATTTACATGATACAATCATGGCAACGCAAAGTCAAGCAAAAAGTCAGCCAGAGGTTCTCTCCTAGCGATGAAACTTCTTTCCCCAAGTTGACTGCGGACAACGCAGTGGCGGAGCCACTCACCATCGAAATAAATGCGGGGGGTCACAATATCCACCGCATGTACGTTGACGGAGGAGCATCCGCAGAAATAATGTACGAACATTGTTTCAAGAGACTACGACCCGAGATACAAAGCCAGTTGGTCCCCGCCGCATCATCTTTAACAGGCTTTACAGGAGAAAAGATATGGCTAATAGGACAACTACGGCTACTAGTCATGGTCGGCAACAAGGAGCACTCCACAAAAGCGTGGATGAACTTTATGGTGATTAGATCTCCCTCGCCATACAATGGCATCATCGGAAGATCAGGAATATCAGCCCTCCGCGCAGTGCCATCCACGGCACATGGAATGCTAAAATTCCCAGTAGAATGCAGCATTGTCACCCTCTACAACAACGCTGTGCCTCCCAAAGAATGTAATACAGTTACATGTGAGGCAACACACACTCCAGAACATGGCGCAGCCAAGATACCAAACTTAAAAGTGGCAATACACCCCGATTACCCTGAACAACATGTATCACTTGGAGGTTCGCTGTCGGATAAAGGAAAGCAGCTGTGTGCGCACTCCTGCAGAAAAAATCTGGATGTCTTCGCATGGGAGCTGAAACACATGACTGGCGTACCTCGATCAATCTCAGAACACAAGCTACAAATCCGACAAGGATATCCACCAATAAGGCAGAAGAAGCGCGGCCAAGCTCCAGAGCGCGCGAAAGCCATCTTGGAGGAAGTACACAAGCTTGTGGACGCAGGCATCATGCGAGAAGTCTACTACCATGACTGGCTGTCTAATCCAGTCATGGTTAAAAAGAGCAATGGCAGTTGGCGAATGTGCGTGGACTTCACAGACCTCAACAAAGCATGCCCGCAGGACTGCTACCCACTGCCAGAGATAGATTGGAAAGTGGAATCCTTATGTGGATACCCCTTTAAATGCTTCTTGGACGCATACAAAGGGTACCACCAAATCCAAATGGCTAAGGAAGACGAGGAAAAGACAGCTTTCCATACGAGCCAAGGCGTCTATTGTTACACGAAGATGCCTTTTGGACTAAAGAATGCAGGTGCCACCTACCAGCGCTTGGTGGATAATGCATTTGAAAAGCAAGTGGGTCGCAACCTGGAAGTCTACGTTGATGACCTAGTCATAAAGAGCCATACTGAAGACGAAGTAGTGCGCGATATTGAAGAAACATTCAAGACACTACGGAAAATCAATATGAAGCTAAACCCTAAGAAGTGCACTTTAGGCGCTACAGAAGGCATGTTCTTAGGATATTTGATAGAACCGGACGGAATTAAACCATGCCCAGAAAAGACAGAAGCAGTCATACAACTTCCTTCACCACGCACGTGGAAGGAAGTTCAATCCTTGAATGGGAAGCTAGCCGGTCTAAACAGATTCCTATCCAAGTCAGCGGACAAGTCACTACCACTATTTAAGACACTCAAGAAGTGTACAAAAAAGGGAGACTTTCGCTGGACTACCGAAGCGGAGGAAGCGTTTCAGCAGCTCAAACAAACAATAGCAGCGCTTCCCAAGTTAGTGGCACCCCGACCAGGGGAGGAGTTGATAATGTACTTGTCCGCAACTCATGGGGCAGTAAGCGCAGTACTATTGACGGATAGAAATTCAGTATAAACACTTGTGTACTTCGTAAGCAAAGCGCTTAAGAAAACGGAGATCAACTATAGCCCGATGGAAAAACTAGTACTGGCGCTAGTATTTGCAGCCAAAAGACTGCGCAGATACTTTCAAGCGCACCCTATAGCAGTGATCACAGATCAACCCATCAAGCAAGTAATCTCCAAGCCCGACGCGTCTGGGCGATTGCAGAAGTGGAGCGTATTACTAAGTGAGCACAACATCTCATATAGACCACGCACTGCAATCAAGGGCCAAATACTTGCAGACTTCATCATTGAAAAGCCGGACACTGATGACACACCTCAGCAACCAAAGGTTGACTTGCAAGAACCATGGATCTTGTTCACGGATGGATCTTCATGTGTAGATGGTTCAAGCGCAGGCCTCATCCTTACCAACCCAGAAGGAATGGAATTCACATATGCCCTGCGCTTTGAATTCACTGCCACGAACAACGAGGCAGAATACGAAGCCCTAATCGCTGGATTACGCATCGCAGCGCGAATAGGTGTACGCAACCTAGAGGCAAACGTAGATTCCAGATTGGTAGCCAACCAGGTGTCAGGAGAATACGAAGCCAAAGAAGAGAACATGATCCAATACCTCGAAAAAACAAAGTCCTTAATCCAAGGCTTTGACAGATTTACAATCAAGCAGGTCCCTAGAGGGGAGAACAAGAAAGCAGACGCGCTGGGCAAGATTGCGTCTACAAGTTTTGCTCATCTATCCAAACAGGTATTGGTAGAAATCTTAAAAGACAAATCGATCTCCGAGATGGAAGTATCCACGGTGATAGAAGAAGAAGGCCCTACATGGATGACACCTATAGTGGACTTCATCAGCAAGGGCACACTTCCCTAAGAACAGAAGGAAGCTCGACGAATACGGCTCGCAGCACAACGATTCGAGCTTAGAGATGACGTCTTATATAGGCGCTCATTCTTGCATCCATGGCTTAGATGCGTTGGACCTCTTCAGGCAGACTATGTACTTCGAGAGATCCACGCTGGCTCATGCAGCATGCATTCAGGACCACGGTCCATTGTGGCACGAGCCCTAAGGTCAGGATATTATTGGCCAACGATGCACCGAGATGCGCGAGATTTGGTACGAAAGTGCAGCGATTGCCAGGTTCACAGACCCATCCCGCGCCGACCACAGCATGAGCTAACACCCATCACATCACCATGGCCATTCTATAAGTGGGGTATTGACATCGCCGGACCTTTCCCCGTTGCTGCAGGTGGATTGAAATTCCTTATTGTGGCAATAGACTATTTTACTAAGTGGATCGAGGCAAAGGCAGTAGCGACCGTAACAGGTAACCAAGTAAAACGATTTGTATGGGACAACATAGGATGTCGTTTTGGATTACCTGGTGAAATTATCTCAGATAACGGAAAACAATTCCGTGATAATCCATTTAAAGATTGGTGTGAACAACTGAATGTCACGCAACACTTTGCGTCAGTAACTCACCCACAAACCAATGGTCTGGTTGAACGCGCGAACCGTAGCCTGGGTGAAGGGATCAAAGCGCGCCTAGACAGACACAAAGAAAGATGGGTAGAAGAACTGTCACATGTTCTTTGGGCACACCGAACAACAATCAAAGTTAGCAACGGAGATACTCCTTTCTCTCTCGTCTACGGGACAGAAGCTGTTATACCAGCTGAGATTGGAATGCCAACTATCCGCACAGCAGAAGTTAACATCACCACAAATGATGATGAGCGGTGCATAGACTTGGATCTTCTGGAAGAAAGGCGTGAACGTGCAGCGATACGAGAAGAAAAAGCCAAATCAAGAATGAAAGGATACTATGATGCCAAAGTACGAAGCACTTCATTCAGACCAGGCGATTTCGTATATCGCGAAAACGACTCAAGCCGTGCAGAAGACACAGGAAAGCTAGGACCAAAGTGGGAAGGACCTTACGAGATCGTTGAAGCACTTGGAAAAGGAGCGTACAAGCTACGCGATAAGGACGGCCATGAGCTAAAACGCACATGGAACGTTCGCAATCTCAAGAGATGCTACCTTTAGGAAAGGCTACGGCCCAACATGGACACTCGCGTACTTTAGAAAGTGCCCCAATAAAGATCCATGTAGTTTTTTATTTTTTTTACCTTATCTAGATAAGTAATGTTTCTCTTTTACAAAAAACTTGCAAGTATTAATTCAAATTCGCAGTTTCTAGCTAACTCCGCGAAAAAATTTCTTTACATTGTTATTTAAATACTATTTATGTTTCAATGTGTTGGTTACATTACCTTTAGCCTACATGGCGTGCATGCACTTACTAATACCCACGTTGGTAAAAGGATGAGTTAACCTACTAAACAACTCGTTGAGTAAGAGGGTTGCAAACCCATCAACTTCGGATTACGCGTCCTTGTTAAACACCTTACGCTCAAGACGTTGGCGCAAGTTCCTTGCGCACCCCACGATGGATGCGCAATATTGCACACTGTGCGCGTTTAACAACTTAGGAAATCAAGACTCTTGATTCCTTCAAATAATATTCACAAATACGACAAGTACACTTACGAAAAGTCATAGACGACTATGATCTTTTCCTAAGTTAAAAATTCCATACACGAATATGGTCTTTACTTGGTAAACTTCATACATGATTATGATTTTTCCTTTTTTAAGCATACTTTGGATACTTAGATGTCTTAATACAAAGATACATGAGTTATGAACAACCTGTGCTTAATATATTCATAAAAGAACAACAAGTTCAAAATCATAAGTACTTGGAAATATGTTAAGTACAAAAGAACTTTTTATATACACGACATGTTCATACAAGTCTGTTCAAAAAAGCTAAGTACAAACACCTATAAGCTATGCGTACGCCTTAGCTGGGTGAAGCTCCCACAAAAAGCTGCTTCCTTAGCATCACTAAGTCTTTTCAGCAGCTCAGCATCACTAAGGGAAACAGTGGCCACAGTGACAGGCACACCATCCGACCTAGGAAGATGCGCTGCGCCGATGCCGCACAAAACGACTTTCCCTTTGACACCCTTTTTCCTGGCAAGCCTAGAGGCGTGAGCAGTTAAGGACCTCTGCAAAGGTATCTCTTTCTCTATAATGAAGGGATTTAGAATATCGCGCGGTTGAGCAAAGAGAGGTACCTTCAACTGCGCCACGTCAGGCTTCAGGTAGAAGTCCGGCTGCTGGTCAGCATCATCCTGCAGGTGCCTTGGCAAAGTGAGCCCCGCCATGATCACGTTGACTGGATGATCTTGATCACGCTCCAACCGCGAGATATGGGGAAGCTCGAACTTCTTCAGCTCTTCCATGGCAGCGATGAGCTCAGCATGGGTGCTTGCCTTATACCCAGGAACTTCAGCAAGCGGCACGGTCAACAAATTGGCCTCATTGAGCTTGTCGGCATCCAAGGTCTTGCCGTGCGCCACGGCGCATTCCACCACCTTTCCAAAGGACGTGGTGACCTCTGGAGATTCAAGCGTGCACATGGCAGCCAGGCGAAGGCCATGGCTAATCAGCCACCTACACAAAAATAACACAAGTGTTAGTGTATTGAACAAGTCTAGACATATAAGCAGGAAATAAAGAAGCAACAGAATTACCTGCGCTCAGCTACAGATTGGACCATATGAGGATACAACTCCTCGTCGTACTCAATGCTGAGCTTGCGCAGCTTCTCCTCCTGCCTCTTCAGCGCAGTCTCTACAGCACTGCGGACCTCCTCCAGCCGAAAGAACAAGCTGGCCTTGTTGCGCTCCAAATACTTCAGCGCCCACATGCACTTGGCCTGGTACTGCGCAAAGGAGGCCTGCTCCTTCTCTACTTGGGCCATAAGAGCAATCCTCCCATCGGCCAGCCTCCGCGCAGACGCATCTGCGCGCTCCAATTCAGCCTTGGAGTCCATCAGCTCGGCTTTAGAGCTCGCTAGCTCAACCTGAGCAGCCGCCAACTGCGCCTTCAGACTGGCGATCTCTTCCTCCTTCTGGGAAGAACAGCTACTCTCCCCAGCGTAGCCCGTCCTCACCCGCGCCACCAGCTCGGACTGGCGCGCAGCAATGGAGGCCAACTCCTCCATCAAGGAGTCCAAAGACTTGGACTCCCCCCTATGTCCCTCGGCGTAACCCCTCCATCCAGAAAGGGATTCACCGAGGGCGACGAACTCCCATCCTGTACGCCAGCATCCTCAATCGGCTGCTCACTGCGCGAAAGACAAAATACAAACATTACTTACGTCAGCGTATTAAAAATAGAAGAATACAAGAAACTGTAAGTATACTATCCAAAATACTTACATAGGGGGGGAGACGAGGCCATTTCTTTCTCCACCTCAGTTGTGGATGCGCCCTCTCCAGCCTTTTCGGCATCCACACTGCAGAAACGAAGAAACAAAGTTAGAAACAATCTACAAACTGACATAAGTTTATGAATATTTAAAGGGTACTTACTCCATGTGCGCATCCATGAAAGATGCACCTTCCTCAGCTTCAGAACGCGACCTCTTGGAAGGACCCTCACCATAACCACCAGCAGGCGCACGCTTGCGCGTCAACGGCTGGCTCTGCTCGCCCTCCTCAGAATCATCCACAATGATACTCACAATGTTCTCGGAGTCAGGAGGAGGCTGCGCATCATCTGGCGCCTGTTCCAATGGCAGGGCCACACTCTGCACCGGCGTCACTTGCAACGCCGTAGAAGGAGAACCCTCTGGCTCTTCAGCAGCCATCTCCACAACGCGCCCAGCAGTCGCAGCTAGTATGGGTGTTTCACCCTGCCTCAGTGGGCGCACCCCCCACCGTAACAGTTCTGGGCTTCTCCAGGCGAAGAACGCCGAACAAATCCATTTCTGCAAAAACACAAACAAATATACATGTTATATAACTTATGGAAAGAGAAGAGCGCTTACAATAAAAACGACAGAAAATATGAAGGACGAGCACCCACCCCGACCATTCCCGTCCAAGAACGTTGGCACCTCCGTATCAGGAAGGAAGAAGTTCCGGCTAATGCCCATATGCACCAGGAACTCCTCCGGGTACGAATTAATAGGGATGCGGTTCTCATCAATAATGTCCGCATGGTCAGCGTTTTACCATCCAGCGGGTGGGCGCTCATCCCTCGGCAAGGTTGCCCGGGTATAAAATGCGAAGTTAGAAGGAAAGACGGCGGCATCGATCCAAAAGAACTTCTCCCTCCAGTTGTGCAATGAATCCACCTTCTCCATATAACACTGTAGTTTACCTACGCGCTTGGAGAAGGTGACCCATCCATTTAACCACGTCGTATGATAAAACGCGCGGAATAAATGGACGGTGGGGTTAATCGCTAACAAACGACAATTAACCTCGAAGTTAGAAATCTTCGCAGCGCCAATACAGTGCAACTGCGAGATGTGGAGTTCGTAGTAATTGAGAATATCACTCAAAAATACGGACAGGGGTACGCGCTGATTCGCCCATTCAAAAAAGCGCGTATAAACCCCAACCTTCCCAAAGGGGAAGTCCGCGATGGTGTCATTAGGACCTGGCACCTCTGGGTGAAAGGCCAACGGAATAAAATAGTCCGAGGTAAACTGCGTCAGTTCGTCCTCGGACATATCGGCAGTGAAGTCATGTAACTGAAGTACCATATTTTCTAAATAGTATGCGCACGCGCTGATTACCTAATGCGTAGAAGAGTGTTTGAAAGGAAGTTTTGAAGCTTTTGCAAATGGAGATAAACGCTTTTTACTGTGATAAACACAGTAAAAGGAGGAGGTGGTTATATAGTATTCCACTCACCATAGATGCGCGACACGTGTAACCCACTAACTCAAATCGTGTGGCTGGGAAATGAAACGGTACAGGACACGTGGATAGCCTCTCCATTTCCCGAGGTACTTATAATGAACTTTTTTGGACTAGGTACATCCTACGTGTATTTTTGGCGGTTTTATTTTGCATTTTTCCCGCGTACGCGTCGGAAAAAAGTTCGACACGGTTATTAGTCTAGCATCCGCAGGTTTTACCATACGCACACTAGACTGGGGGGACATGATGACGTATAGTCTATATTCGGGTCACGAACCCGAATATCATGACTCACTAACATTAAGTCCATCACGAGTGGACCATTATGATAACAGTTTGGGCTCACGAGGCCCAAACCCAAAACTATTTATGGATTAGATATAGGATATCTCCTAAATAAGGAGATATATATCGAATATCCGATATCGGTGGATACACCGAAGAGTGAGGAGCATGAAACCTTATCGGTTACGTGTGTATATATAGGGCATCGTAGCTCTCGTCTAAGGTACGACGTACAACCCTAAAACTCTTCACAAACCCTAAATCGATTACTTACTCTCACGCCGGAGGATAATCGGGGGAAACAATCCCTCGATAAGCCTAACGGTGTCTGTTGCTTTCTTAGTACGCAGGTCTTAAGAGCATTAAGATCTAATTGGTACGAGAACAGGAACCCAAACGAGGAACGCCCAACTTTTGTATCAACAGTTTTACTGGTTAAAAATAAGCACATAAGCAGTTTATTGATTAGGGTTTACTGAATATCTCAACTTTATTGGGTATAGGATTTTATTCCTTTGGTTGACTGGGTATAGAATTTGTTTTAGTCAATTGGGTATAGGATTTATGGAAGTTTATTCTTTCTAAGTTACTTATACTCTTGTAGCATAATTTGTTAATTGTTTTTGTTAATTGTTTTGGTTGACTGTCCTGATGTTAATTGTTTTTGGTGTCGTCAAGTTGGGCAGTATGAAATAGAGTGGCCTAGGTCTAGTCACAGTAGTGGTGTTGCTTGTTATAAGTGAGGTTACGAAGGCCATATCGCCAGGCACTGTCGTTGTTTGTTCTCTATGTGGTGAGACAGAACATTTGTTTGTTTGATGGTTACTAAAGATGGTTACTAAAGATGGCATTATGCAACGGAATGTCCAATTGTTTGTTTGATGTAGCTTTAGTCATATATATTTTATTGCTTATGGTTGCAATCTATAGGGCTAGATTGTTGCAATTTATTTCATTGCATTGTTGTCTGTTGATATATATTTTATTAGCTCTCTAATGTCATAGAATATACATAATTAATAAGTATATTCGTGACATGTAAGAGAGCAATAAAAATGATAGTAAGAATATGTTTTCTAAGGACTTAAAGCTCAATTTTAATGGCAGATCTATATAACGTTTTTGGTTTTGAGCTTTAGTGCTTTATTTTCAGGATACCGTCTTATATAGGGTGGTGTTTGATCTTGATAGCCAGTTTTGGTTCTTTTAAACAGCAACCTGTATTGCATTCAAGATGAGTGATTACCGTTTTATATAGGTTGGTGTTTAAAAGAACCAAAACTGGCTATCAAGATCAAACACCAACCTATATAAGACGGTATCCTGAAAATAAAGCATTAAAGCTCAAAACCAAAAACGTTATATAGATCTGCCATTATAATTGAGACGTCTTCAATGCGAGAATGATATAGTGTGGACTGTTCATTACATGTCACGCTCCTTCATTATCGCATTCAAGATGAGTGATGTTACTTAGACTCTTTTCTTTACTAAACATCTGTAACGTTTCATCTCATGTTGTTAAATAAGATAAAGTTAGTGTGTAAGGGACTAAATGTTAATGCTAGTATAATGTTGTACTGATGTTGAGTTGATCTAAGCAGTCTATGTTTAATGTAGTAAGCTTTACTATGGTTTACCTCACAATCTTAATTCTTTACTATTATTATTATTTTTTTAGGTTGTTAATGCCCGGGTGACCATCAGAAGTAAGTTGTACCTGCTTGCAAGGATCCGAGCTCGCCTAAAGGACAGGGGGGGGGGGAATTGTTATAAGTTGTTTAAAAGTAGTGTTTTCGGCCCATGGCTAGATATTAGAATGGAAGATCATCACAACCATGTTCTGAATTTCCTTCTTTGGCATCAAAGGAATGTTATAGATTCAACTTATGACACCCCCTTTATTTTTGATGTTGGCCAACACACGATACAGATGGGGAGGAAAGAGTTTTGTCTTAAAACAGGTTTTCGCTTTGGTGACATATCTTTAGCCCATTTGAAGAATGTTAAGTCTACTTTTATGAAGCGTGTGTTCCCCGGTCTTCCCAGTTTGAAGGGGGAAAACCTTTTGAGTTTTCTTGAGGATAAAAAGTTTAAGCAGCTAGCCGAACCGGATGCTGTGCGTGTTTGCCTTCTACTAGCGGCTGACTTTTGTTTTATGGGTCAAGAGATCAGACATGTTATGGTCAAAGAGATTGTGGCTCTAGTTGATGATTTGGATGAATGGAAAGCTTTTCCTTGGGGGGAGCATATCTGGCAAGAATTTCATGACCGGAATTACATGTCGGTTTCTAACAAAAGAAGTGAGTACATGGAAGAGTATGCAAGGAAGGGCTCGGCATACCAGGCAGTCTATAACTTATGGGGATTTGCTTTCTCCCTGAAGGTTAGTCTCACTTGGATTCGTTTTAGCTTATTAAGTTTATTTATACTTATTTTTGTTGCTTTCACATGGTTAAGTTATTCTTAAAAACCACTGTTTCCATCTAACTGAATGCTTACTTTACAATACAGATTCTTGTACTTGAAAGCTTTCCTCAGTCAAAGTTATGGTGGGACAAAAATGATAATGCTCTTCCACGGGGGATTGCTTGGGGTGATGTGAAGGTGTTTAACAAATCAGAATATAACAAACTTTATGCAACCACACCACCACAAACTATCATTCCAACAGATGCCGAGAGGGCATCACAATGGTAGATCTCAAGTTTAGACTATTTTGACAACCCATGCGTATCAATTTCACGAAAGAACAAAGCTGTTAAACGCGACAAGATCAAGTATAGGGTTTGTCATAACTATGATCAAAAAGTGATTCGCACCTCAGTACGCATCCGTACCGAGGTGCATACGAGTGTAGTGGATGAAGGTTATTCTCATGACGATGATTCTAGTGATGTGGAAGTGGATGAATCCCTCAAGCACATGAGCAAAAAAGAACTTTTGAAGTATGTGGCGAGTATGGATGGTCGTTTAGCTGCAGTAGAGAAATTAGTCAAAACAGGTAAGGTTCCCATTGATGTTACAGATCGAGTGGTTAACCATCCTGCTAAAGAGTCTGTTGCTGAACTATCTGGCGATGTTGAGAAGCCAGAGGTGTGTATTCCTACTAAAATAGTTGTTAACATATATGAATTGTTTTTTAAGTATATACTAATTTTTTGACTTTTCTTTAAAGTCATCTGTTAAGGAGCCTATGGAAGAGGATGCTGATAAGAAGATGAAAGGCGATTTTGATGAAGAGGATGGTGGAAAGAAGCCTATGGAAGAGGATGCTGTTAAGGATTCTATGGAAGAGGATGGTGTTAAGGATCCTATGGAAGAGGATGGTGTTAAGAATGGTGTTAAGGAGCCCATTGAAGAGGATGAGTTAACGGATTTGAATTATTTTTCTTCTCTTCCGGATAATATGGTATGCAATTTTCATATCGCATCGTCTAAATATTTGTGTTGCAAATGTAGTGGTTACTTAGATTTACTAGTATCTCAGTTTCAGGATACACAAAATGACGCGCATCAAGATTTGGGCCCTACTCCGGATAACTCAGGGATTAATGAGGTATGCAAATCTTATAGGCTATTGCAAATCTATGATACTGCTTAAGAATTTTAATAAGAATGCATAGTTAGCAGCATTTCCCTAGGCCGGTGTTCTCGCACATTATGTTATGTTCACGAGATTAGTCGTTCTGAACATTTCCATTTCGAATATACGATGTCAGGTTATAGTAGATGTGTAAGCATTGAAAATGACAATGGGACTGAGGTAGGTTTTATGTTTGGTTGGGGTTGGGATTTAAAATTTGCAGATGATATCTGATGAGCCTATTTGTATGCCGAATATTGACATTTTGCCTATACTTCTTGAATATGTTAATTGTTTTGAGGTGGTGGCTATGTCATTTTCTAGTGCTCATAGGAGTAATTCATGCCTATACTTCTTGAATATGTTTATTGTGTTGTCTTTTAATAGCTTTTAGGGTGTATAAATGTTAGAAACCTTGCGTATGTTGCTTTTTCAAATAAAAACCAGATCTTTTAGTTCAGAAAGTAGCTCGTGTTTTGATATGTCATGAAGTTTAATATTAAGTTGGATAACACTGATTTGTACCTCATTTTCAGGTTGACGCGGAAACAGCTTTGTCCCCTATTCCGGAATACTTAGTGATTGATTTGGTATGCAAATTTTATGTGTTACGTTCAACATATATGTCTTGAGTTTCATGATTAATTGCATAACACTTATTTGTATCTCATTTTCAGGATATGCACGTGGATGATGCTATTAAAACTGTAAAGGTTCCCTTTGGACGAGAGAGAAAGACGGGCCGTCATCTTTGTAATCCATTCACACCTCCCCCAGTGTCGTACTAGATCCAGGGTGTATAAATATGTGATGCAGACTCTGATTGGAACTGATGGAAATGATATCGAGCTTGAACCGTGGAGAGAGGTACGTATACACTTTTTTTAATTTTTTAAACCTTATGTAGTATTTTAGGTTAGTAATCATTGTTTAACATCGAAATGTTTCACAAGAATTGACGCGACCTGAAGGTTCATTAGCCGGTGTAGTCACTCCTCATCCAGAGATAACCTTGTTATTGCGTACAAAGAAGGAGATGATATTTCAACTTCCATGGATTAATGGAGACTTCTATAACAAGTTTTGGGTTGGTTTAGTGGGTAAAGACAAATACAGAAGATGTTGGTTATCTGATTGGGTACGCAATTATTACCCACTTAATGGCTGAGAATAGCTTAATTTATATATGTCATTTTCCTATTGTAGTAATTAATTTATGCCTACTTTAAAATCGCAGCAAATTGATGCATGGTTTATGTATATGTGGCACTTTAGACCTCAAAATGCTGATTGGGTGATGGTCGGCCCATTTTTCGACTCAAAAGTTCTTTCTCGAGACATCCCCCTTTATTATGCAAATGGCATTACATATGGTGTGCCTTGGTGTGCCGAAAATGTTGAAAAGGTAAGAAGTCTATTTCTACCAATTTGTAATTATGTTGTTTAGCTGTTCTAGTTCACGCACCACTAGTGATGCTTAGGTTGATAAACGTGTAAGCTATAAAAGTGAGTTATGAGCTTTTTCGAATTCGAATAAGCTTTACCTCTTTTAATTTAGAGTTTGTTCAACAAGACATCCAAATTAGCATCTATAGTGAATGTTTAACCTTTTTTATATGGCTGAAGATGTTATGACTCGTATATCAGTATATGTATAAAGTGCGGGTCAAAAAATGACATAAACAAAAGAATAAAATTTTCCATTAAAGCTTTTTTAAACACTTCGGCTCTAACTAGCGTTACAGGGTACTTGGCTAAACTAATTTAAGTGCTCGTTGGCTTATTTTGTTACCAAAATACAATATGCTAATCCAAACACTTCCTATAAGGTGCTTATTAGCTTAGGGTAAAAAGTATGTTTTTTCAAAAATACGACAAGCTCCTTTTAAGAAGCTAAGCGAAACACCCCCTTAGTAAGCCGGACCGTTCCCTGAGATTTAAAAGCCTTTTAGTAAGCCGGACCCACTAGTGATGCTCGCAATATCCCCTGCCTTAACTGTGTGTGGAAAACATATATGTCTCGGGTAAGTTCTAATAGCAATCTTACCCTCTGATATTGTAGGTTTACTTTCCAATCAACGAGCCAAAGATTCACTGGGCATTGGGAGTGTTGCATCTTCGTTCAGGGGTAGTTAGTATATACGACAGCTTGCATGGTCCTGATGCTGAAGGCAAACCATGGTGGGATACTTGAATGGAACATTTTGCAGCCGTTATTCCCCCTTACCTGGAAGAGGCTGATGTGATGGCTAAGAAGAACATTGATCCTAAAAGTTACTCAATAACCTTTAGGTATGAAGAAAATGTGCCAATACAAAGTGGTTATTACGGAGACTGTGGTATATGGGTCTGCGTCTTTCTGTACCGTTTGACACACCATCTTCCGCTGATGGTTGATGATCCTGCTGCCTTTGCTCTAGCATATCGTGAACAGTTGATATCTATGTTTTGGAAATACAAGAAGGTAATTTCAATGGAATAGACGTGAACGTCTATATGGTGTTGTATGTCAAAAACAATTGGTCTGTTTAGGTTGCTTAGCCAACCTCTAATCTTTTGTAAAACAATTATGGTCGGATAACATTGCATCAGCAGGTAGGTCTATGAACTAGGTCATTTGGTTATGCATCTTGGTTGCATAACAGTTTATGTTGCGTAGGAGTTTAGGTTGCGTAGCCAGCCTACATCTTTTGTAAACAATTAATGGTATGTCTATGAATGTAGTATGTCTCTTTGTCAAAAAAACTTTATTTTTTGGCAATTAAAACTGTATTTAATTTTCAGATATTGTCGAATGTGCGAAATAAACCATTAAAGATATTGCATAATGTGTTGACCAAATGACCGTTGCCGAATCAAAACATTTTACAAATCATAAACATTAAAACATTACAAATCCTAAAAAGTAAAACATTACAAATCCTAAAAATTAAAACAATACAAATCCTAAAAATTAAAACATTACATATCATTGATACTAGGTGAAACAAGGGTCTCCGTAAACAATGCACCATTAGAACACTAAAAAGAAGTAACAGGATAAAAACGGTCAAACCACATCAAACCTGTATCGATTTCAAAAATCTTCTGAAATTTTGCCATCACAAACCACTTATTTTCGTTTGTCATATAATGTGTTATCGAGCACCATGTATCGAGTGATATTGGAGGAAATGAGTTGATCGGGTACCATGTACCTTCTTGAAGGGTCCACATGTCAATTGTCATCTCATGAAATCCAGTGGCAGCAAACATCACTAGCTCATCTTGTGCGTCCACTAAACGAATAAAACCGATTCCATCGTTAGGAATCGGTGGAATGTTCATCATATGAAATTGCTCGGAATTTACATCAAAAGATATCATGAAATGGATACCTCCAACAACTGACTCGCTAATAGTGCAATAAAGACTACCGCCACACAAAGTACCAGATGACCAACAGAAACGGGTGGTTAGATACTCCGCTGGTAGTGTGAGAGGTATGTTTCTCCACGATTCGTACCTCCTAGAATACACATTGACAGCAATCGTAGCATCCCTACGCCTAATGTACAAGACTTTGAAATCATCATGCGTGTCGGTGTACAAACCAACTGCATCAAGGTTATCTTTATAGAAGTCGTTGGAATATGGGGGAGGTAAGCATTTGAAAGAGGTTGTGAGTGGGTTCCAAAGGAACAAATCGGATGTGAAATCATTGCAAACACACAATAATCCATTCAAATGTGATAGAATTTTCACGACATTGAATTGATTATCATATGATCGATGATCAAAAGGAATGGTGACGCTAGTGCCCGGCTCATAATCATGGGTTTCAAAGTTGATTGGATGAATTGAGGAGGTTTGGTGTTCAATTACGAGAACTTTCTGATTAGATGGAATTGCCGAGCGAGAACAATGTTCCCTTACAAAGGCATTTCCTGAGAGTAATGCATTCCATGTATTACAAACACATCTGCAGCGACCAACAGCCTTTGGTGGCACCCGTGTTAGTATCCCGAATACGATGAATTCAATAGAAAGTTCAGGCATTGTGTGTCTTTTGTTTGTTTAAATTGTGTGTAATGACTTTAGATATAAATAATGTGTTTTTGGCGCAATAATTTGGGCGGGAAAGTTATGGAGGGAAGTTTTTTGTGGGAAAGTTTTGGCGGGAAATATTAATGTTGCAGGTGCGACTGTGCGACTGTGCGAATCTAATTATTGGATTGCATTTTTTAGGATCGACATTTAATTAAGAGTACACGTCAATAAAATTGTGGTTGTTGTATAAATTAAAAAAACTTTATCGTATGGCAACACCGCTCAATTAAGGCTATTGTATAACTTTTTACCACAAAACCCTTAAATTAAAAAAAAAAAAAATGTGTTAGGTTAGAATTTAATTAAATGTACCATTGTAATAAATGTGTCTTTGTTTAAAATTTAATTAAAAGTACCATTGTAATAAATGTGCGGATGGTGTAAAAGTAAAACTGTATTTAATTTTCAGATGTGCCAATGTGCGAGATCTTTCTAAATGTGCGAAATAAACCCTTAACGTTTTATAATGTGTTGTCCCCATGTATAACAATAAAACCTCACTGAAAAAACTTTATCGTATGGCAACACCGCTCAATTAAGGCTATTGTATAACTTTTTACCGCAAAACCCTTAAATTGTTAAAAAAAATGTGTTAGGTTAGAATTTAATTAAATGTACCATTGTAATAAATGTGTGTTTGTTTAAAATTTAATTAAAAGTACCATTGTAATAAATGTGCGGATGGTGTAAAAGTAAAACTGTATTTAATTTTCAGATGTGCGAATGTGCGACATCTTTCTAAATGTGCGAAATAAACCCTTAACGTTTTATAATGTGTTGTCCCCATGTATAACAATAAAACCTCACTGAAAAAACTTTATCGTATGGCAACACCGCTCAATTAAGGCTATTGTATAACTTTTTACCGCAAAACCCTTAAATTGTTAAAAAAAATGTGTTAGGTTAGAATTTAATTAAATGTACCATTGTAATAAATGTGTGTTTGTTTAAAATTTAATTAAAAGTACCATTGTAATAAATGTGCGGATGGTGTAAAAGTAAAACTGTATTTAATTTTCAGATGTGCGAATGCGCGACATCTTTCTAAATGTGCGAAATAAACCCGTAACGTTTTATAATGTGTTGTCCCCATGTATAACAATAAAACCTCAATGAAAAAACTTTATCGTATGGCAACACCGCTCAATTAAGGCTATTGTATAACTTTTTACCACAAAACCCTTAAATTGTTAAAAAAAACATGTGTGAGGTTAGAATTTAATTATATGTACCATTGTAATAAATGTGTGTTTGTTTAAAATTTAATTAAAAGTACCATTGTAATAAATATGTTGTCCCCATGTATAACAATAAAACCTCAGTGAAAAAACTTTATCGTATGGCAACACCGCTCAATTAAGACTATTGTATAACTTTTTACCACAAAACCCTTAAATTGTTAAAAAAAATGTGTTAGGTTAGAATTTAATTATATGTACCATTGTAATAAATGTGTGTTTGTTTAAAATTTAATTAAAAGTACTATTGTAATAAATGTGCGGATGGTGTAAAAGTAAAACTGTATTTAATTTTCAGATGTGCGAATGTGCGACTTTGCTGAATGTGCGAAAGTGTTAGGTTTAAAATTTAATTAAAAGTACATGTCAATAAATATGTGGTTGTTGTAGAAATTTAAGTAAAAGTTTTATGTCAATAAATATGTGGTTGTTGTAAAAATTTGATTTTCAGATGTGCGAATGTGCGAGTGTGCGAAGTACATTGTTTCCCATGAAATAAATAATCCAAGAAAAAAAATGTGTTAGGTACGAAATTTATTGAAAAGTAGACTGTCATTAAATACGTAGTGGTTATAAATTTAATGAAAAGTAGCATGTCAATAAATACGTATTGGTTGTAAAGTGAATTTGATTTTTATTTTCAGATGTGCGAATTGGACAAATGTGCGAATATTATATACATATATTACATTGTTTACAATTCTAAAGTATCCTGTAACTTTCATCTTCTACACAATAAAACATGAATGGTATATTTAGAGTATTTTTGGTTTGTGAAGATTTAACGTTTGGTGCTTCACTTTCAAAAAATATTACGTACACAGAACTTGTTAATGTCGCCAGGAACAAGTTCAACATCGGGCAAGAGTATGATACTGTCCTCTTACAATGTTGGAAATAATTGCGTCCACATAGTTGACGATGATGATATGGCGTTTTGTAAATATCAAGTTACGAAAGGGAAATCCACCGTGTTGCATACGGTATATATAGAAGATTGAAAAATGCTTAAAGGTAAATGCTTCTTCATCTAATACTTTTGAATTCGATCTTAACCTTCTTCCTGATGGATGGGATGAATCCGGTGTGGAATATTACAACACATATAATCAACCTGAAAATTAAATTTACCAAAATACCGAACCTGTATAATCAAACGACCAAGTTGATCATAAATGGAAAAGTAACACATTTACCTATATGCCTCCTCCCCCCGAACATCCAACACAACCTCTTAAAATGCCAAAAGTAGGGGTCGCGGCAAATTGCAAAAAAATTATAAAAACGGGTGATGAATTTGATAGTAAAGAATTATGCGCGGCAGACATTGGTGAAAAGGCTCTTTTAGAAGGTTTTCAATTTAGACCAAGAAAATCAGATAGGTTTAGGTATGATGTAGTTTGTAGGGCTGACGATTGTGAGTGGAAGATAATTTCATCTTTGGCGCCAGATAGTGGGAAATGGGTAGTAGGAAAAGTAAACGATGTTCACACTTGTGACAGAACAGAACTCTTTCCCGATCACCGAAATGCAACCGCTAAATTGTTGGGTCATTTGTTGATACCGAAGATGGGAGATCCTAGTCGGGTATATAAGCCAAAGGACATAGTAAATGACATCAACCTTGCATACAACATAGACGTTTCATACAAAAAGGCATGGGGTGGAAGAAATATAGCATTGGAGACGTTGTCCGGTTGCTCGAAAAATTCATTTTCACAATTACCGTATTATTGTTATAACCTAAAGTTGAAAAACCCGGGATGGGTAACGCATATTGAGACAGATGATGAAGACCGATTTGAGATGGTTTTTATAGCCTTTGGCGTTGCGGTAAAAATTTATGACTATACAATTAACTTTTCTTTTTAATATGTAGTGTATATTATTATTGTAAATCTAATACTTTTTTTTTAATATTCTAGATTCGGGCTTTCTTGGACCATTTGCGCCCACTAATTATAATTGATGCAGCTCATCTTAAAGGAACATACCTTGGTACAAATATGCTCGCCGTTGGAATGGACGGAAATAATCAGATTGTTCCACTTGCGACCGGTGTATCTCAGGGCGAGACTGGGAGATCGTGGACATGGTTTTTGACCCACTTGAAAGAATGCATCGGCGAAGTTCCAGATTTGGCTATAATATCGGATAGACATCTAG
>LBNU01025670.1:52622-82712 GCA_014162995.1 Artemisia annua | reverse complement strand
ATATTTAGGTGCACATGCGGGTGACCTTAGTGACTGGGCAAGCGCAAAAGTGAAGGATAGAGTTTTTAAGAGTGCTAATTGGTCAGTGAAAGCCATCGAACATAGAAGGATTTACGAGGTAGATGATCGTAGAAAGAAACATATTGTAAAGTTCAAGGAAAATACATGCACGTGTCAAAAATGGCAACTATCTGGTCTGCCATGTGGTCATGCTATAGCTGCTTGTAGATTTCAAGGAATGACAAGTTGTAATCATTTGGCGAAGAAATGGTTTAGAACAACTACACTAAAAGCTACATACCAAGCGTTGGTATATCCTCTTGGAGAAATTCAGAGTTGGGAGCTTCCAACTGACTTGCAGGTTGTAAAGCCACCGAGTATGGCTAAACGCCAAGCTGGAAGACCGAAGACCAAAGAACAAAGATAGGATTAGATCACAAGGTGAGGAACCAACAGAGAATTCATGCCAAAGGTGCGGTTCGGCTGCTCACACACGAGGAGAATGTAATGCACCATTGCCAAAAAATAACAAGAAGGTAAATTATAAGTGTAACATAAAATTTTATTATTTTGTATTAGATTATTGTTAAAGATATTAACTTAATAACTTTGATTGATAAATTATAGGTAAACAAAAAGAGAATGAGAGCCTCGATTGACCTCCAAAGACTACCACAATACCCATACGGAAGCTCACAGGGATCACGATACCCACAAGGAAGCTCACAAGGATCACAACCATCAATGTCACAAAGCTACCATCTTGATAACATGGCTGACCCGTGATTGAAGTTAACTCTAGAAGACATTTTGTTTGTTTTTGAAAAAAAACCTCTATCTATGTACTTTAAAGTTTGAGACATCTATCTATGTAGACCTGATAAGGTCAAAGTGCCAAAAAAAACCTGTTAAGGCATACATCTTGGACAAGATTTGCAGACTTTGATAGCAACAGTCGTAATGCAATTCAGTTTTCCTACTTTTGTTGCCCGATAACGCAACATGCTTATAACATTCACACATATTTGATAAGCTATAAGCTAACATGGTCCATACTTGAAATAATAACGGATCAAGCTCTCTCGATATGCAAGTGCTGCCTGGGTTGGATTATCGACATGCAAATGAATTCCATGAGCCAACCTGTATAACCAAATTTTAATCCAAAAGTGATCTTAGCCTTATGCTTTTACATCAAAAAATACATAATTTCGTAGCCTAACTAGATTAATAAAAATGATGTCCAAGAAAATAGAATATGCACAGTTTCTACCTAAGAAAATTACGGAGTTTTCAAATGAACTTATAACGAAAGAAGACATAAAACTTCAGGAGCTGAGGATCTTGGCTACGGAGTTGGAACTAGGGGACGGGAGATTGACCTATTCATCGAGAAGATTAAGGGTCTGTTGCCCTGGTAAGGTCAATGTTGCCCTGCCTAACATGAGTGTTGGTCGTGTCCTGTAATGGTGTGCTTGTGTCTTAGTTTCTAAGTTAAGTTGTTGTAAGGTCTATGTCATGTATATCTATGTGGTATGTTTAATGAAGCTTAAGGTTTTATGTTTATGACTATCACAATCTAATTATTAAGGTGCAAAAATAGTAATAGTAAAAAATAAACATGGTCGATTACTAACCTGTATAGAAACATACAGACAAACACTCCGCAATCACCAAATACCCCACCCTGCTTTGGAACATTATGTGCAAGACGAAAGCTGATCTTGTAATTTTCCGGGTCAATAGATTTCTTGTCAAACACACCTGTCTCCCGTAGAATCAAGGGAAGATTGACCTCCAAACAATTCCTCATTTTCAAATACCAATCACGACCTTCCTCTTCACAACGATAAACATTGTCATAAAATATAACATTTCCGGTCTGTATGTGAAACTGGGCAACATACTAATGTTTCTTAGGCTCGTTTATCGGAATGAACACCTGCAAGGTATACAAAAAATAAATATTATATATAAGATTTGTTGGACATAATTTAGACGATAAAGATGTGTCGGAAATAAATACCCGGTCAACATCAGCCCATGACAATTTGTAAACTTCATTATTAGCATAAAATAGTGGCAACGAATCTTGAAGTAGAAGTGTCAAGAAGTAACTGCTAACTGCAGACCAATCTGCAAAAGATGGTCTAACGTGCCACAAATACATCACCCAAAGCTCAATGTGCTGTAGACATTTAAGAAAAACAAAATAAAGCTCGTTAATTCCATTATCAAACACAAAAAGGAGCACACTGTTTACATTAATTACTATAAGAATTTAACTTTACTTTAATTACCTCGTCACGAAACCAGCCTTCACGATTCTCATCCATCCCAACAAAACAATACCAGAAACAACGATCTACAACTATATCATTGCATCAAGGAAACTTGCAACGAAAAAAGCCTTCACTATTTGTAATAAAAGCCTCCAACTCACGATGAACAAAAACTTTATCAATCCTTTTTGATGGCCGTTTTAGGTCCTACACGTTATAATTATGAAGACATGTATCAACTTAAGCGAAACGGACTCTAAATGATTGACTAGTAGTTAAATCCTAGTTCTTATTCACACTGCTGAATTGCCACAAGTTGAAAAGAATAGAGACCATACCTCTTGCCAAGGTTTGAGATCTCTACATTTCTGGATCATATAAGGAGTTAACTGGGTGTTTGTTCTTCTTAGTTGATCCAGGGGTAGGAACTTTCACATCATCATCTACATCCTTAAATTCCGGCCTTAGTACTAATTCATACTGCCTCTTCTTTGATACAAAAGTTTTTTCCAAAGCACGTTGCATGTGAGGGGCCTTGAAATTCTGGTTTCTAAGCTGCACATTTTTTTCCTCTTCCTTTAGGACTCTCATCCTCTCTTCCCTTTGTGCAGATAAACGTCGTATCTCAGCCTTCTGCTTTTCAGCTGCTACGCGTTCTTGCGTAGCCAAAAAAACACAATCCTTCTATAGCACAAAATACAAATACAGACCAACTTAGAATTAACTTTAAAAGACAATATACATGTATTATTGTTAAAATTGTACAAACCTCTTCGACATCTTTCTCCGATAATTTATCATCTTTAAGAAACTCATCCTGAATTGCTGACTCTAACAAATCTAGGAAATTTTGATTTAAATTTGTGCAATACTCATCACCAAGATCAGTATCTTTGTAATGATTGTCGAATTTATCCTGTAAATATATTAAGTAAAATGTAAGCAAAACAGAAAACTAAACTCTTGTGATATTCATGTAAAGAAAAATTAAACGACAATTACTTTTTCCGGTTCTTTGTGCTCTTTCTCATCAACTTTGTCCAGTGAGTCATGAATATGTCCAACCTTCATTTTTCTCTTAATATAATGGGTGATACAAAAGATCAAGTACATGAATCAGTGACTAAACATTTTGGATAACGAATCATATAGTTAAGGGTATAAAAAAACCTGAATAATGGTTTCAAGTTTGTAGACCCGTGATCTCAAACTGTTGACCTCTGCAGGTAACATCAACAAACCATTACATATACCTTGCAATGTCCTAACACGATCCTGAAGAGTATCACAAGACTCTGGCGCTGGAACTTCATTGTCTATATGATGTATTTTCGAACGGAATTCTGCTCGTTTACGCAGATAATCTTCAAAAAGCCCTCCATGGTTAACAACAGGCGCAGGTCTCGGTGCATACCAGTTAAAAAACCTAATGTCTTTGGTGTACCATTCTGAATGCGCCTCAGCTTTCGTAGGATATAGATCATGGAATGTTTCTTTCGCCTAACAAAATATACAAACAGAAAGTGGATAAGCGTTAACCATAATCATACTCAAATAGTAGGAATGGATATCACAAAATGAACACTTGCCTCGGGAAAAAGCTGCCCGAAAGACTCCAATTCTTGGATAGGCACCTTCCTAGACCATGAAAGTGCTCTTGGGATAACATCGATGTCCTTACTCCACCAACGCAAGCTCTGGGTAGAAATCTCTAAAATCCATATCTGAAAAAACAAAATATGTTAAAAGAATTACTAGTAACATAAAAATAATTTAATAGAATAATTTGTAGTACATAATTCTGACCTTGAAACAAAAAACAAACCCAGCCAAAGAATATTCCAACTTCTGTTTTGAGTTGATATTTCGAATGGCATCATACAACTGTCTCCAAATGTGTTCCCCCCAAGGAAAGTCATTCCAGTTTTGAAAGTCCTCAACCATCCTAAGATATGTATCATCCACCACAGATAACAGGTCACGCCCCATAAATATGACTTGAAGTGATAACAAAAGACAAACTCGTACCGCGTCTTCATCAGATAATTTTGTAAAAAGCTCTTCATCCTCAATCAAACATAGGAGATCTATGGTTTTTAAATTCTCCCCTACCTTATTAGGAAATACACGGTCACGAAATATGATATCACCACTTCTAAACTTACGGAAACTAGGCAATCCAAATTTAAAACCAGTTATGAGGTGAAATTGACGGCGTCCAAAATGCAGATGATGTCCATTAACAACATAAATTAGTGGCAAATCATAGTGCTGATCATCAGACTCAATTTGTTTTTGAAGCATGTAATGTATAAGTCTAACTTCGCTCTCAAGGTAATTTAAATCCAACCATGGACCAAAGCATGTTGACCGAAACAGTTCACGACGATTTTCAGATAATCTGTCTTTAATCAATGGGAAGTAATGCAATTTGCTTCGGATGTGAACCTTGGCAGCATATTCCTATATAAGTAAACAAAACTGTGACTTATAACAAACAATACCACAAAAAGAAGCAACTCAGTCAATTTAACCAAACACAAATAATAAAACAAATTTTATGCCACGTACTATCGCTAAATAAAGGCTCCTTTCCAGAAGTTGAGGTATTACATGTTTGCATTTTACCACATTATATTTATATGTATTGAGTCAGTAACATGCCAAATGGATAGACCTATAATGTTTCAAGAATGACATCAGTTTATTTAAGTTAGACTTTTCTAAGCTTAATTTTCTAAGGCGTTTTACTACCCGATTGCCATAATCAGGATAGCAGACCATTTGCTTGAACCAAGGCTCCTACTTAATCAGAATAGCATTCATATCAAACTGCCAATGGAGTAAACATGTAACTGCTATCCTGCAAACTCATATTACGACATCGATAAACTGAAGTGTAGAACTAAGGTTCCTACCAATACAAACAAATACAAGAAAATTGGTAAACTGTTGTACATTACATAAACCAACTTATCATTATATAAGATACAAAACAACAACTAAACATTGTTCATAAGAAACCCAAATGCTTTGGTTTATCATTATAGTGTTGCCATATTGTACTAAGACCCTCATCTTTGTTCAATCCGTAAACTTCCCTTCTTAACTCTTCGAGTGTTTCACTTGGCAATTGCATATTTGGTGGAGCATTTGGCCCATACCTCTTATATATCTCTGGAAAGATGACCTCTCTGAGTACCATTACTGACCAACCCCAGTCATCAAGGGTATGCTCTAACTTCAATCTTTTACCATTACCCTAATGCAAATATATACACACATTATGCAAATTTACAATCTTGTATCTATTCCACATTCACACAACACTACAAGTCCATAACTATTCCACATTCACAAAACTAAGGTTCCTACCAATACAAACAAATACTACAGAAACATACGAAGTACTACAAAATTGCATTCCCATAGACCGTAGAAAGCTTGTTCTTCTAAAAGGCCCCCTATAAGACTTCATGTGGTCATATGTACTTCTAAATCAATAAACACCATGTGCAATTTCTTGTTAATCTTCCCGACCTCTCTTAATGATCCAACTATAATAAAAAAAGGTCTTTGCTCCTGATCATCGTCACATACTAATGCCTTGGTCTCAAACTACTTGGTGTTTATTTTAGTGCGCCCTACTTCAAGTCTCTTCCAAGACCTGTATACACGCCTACTACTAGCATCATGAGTGATGATGTTCCCCAAACACTTTTCCCATTGAACTTCTCCGTACTTAGCCTCTCACTCGTTCCTACTCATTTCTAAACCTCATATTTTTCTGTAAAAAACTTAAAGCTCTCATCTTTAACACTTTTTATGAAACTTAGCCTCTCACTCGTTCCTACTCATTTATAGGTCCCACCATTTCAAACATTAACACAATTTTTTCACGAAATTTCCATTAACACAGGACCATTTTGGGTCTACCGGCACTATAGAAGAACCTAGGTTAAACGGATATATGAATTAGATACAACATACGCTTACCCTAATATCTACTTTCCGAGAGTGTCCATTGTAAGTTTGGGTCGAGAATAAAACCTTTAACATGTACTATTCTGCGAGGGCATTTGCAATCACATTGCGCCTACTAACGCGCTTAACATTACGCCTACGGTCACAGACTATGACCATCTAACAAGCTTACAATCACCACTAAAAATGAACTCAATGCATTATGCCTACGGTCATAACTAAAAGCATTATTGTTCCATACATATAGCTAAATCATGGTGTTTTAAGTTTGGGCTAATTTCAACATCTAACCAATGGGTGTTTTAAGTTTCGGCTTATTTAAGCTAATCACCTAAAATAAAATTTTAAAACAACAATAATATTAATATGAAAGATAAACAACAACAAATAAACAAGAAGATTTTAAAACAACAAATAAACATAAACAACAACAAATTAAGGGAAAAACTTACCATTTCAAAGTATGATTAAATTATGAAAAATTATTGGGTCTCGGTTCATCTATCTTCTATGCAAATCGAAATGTGCGAAACGTCTCTCTTCTAGTTGCAAATCGAAATCCCAGTTGATGTTGAAATGTGTGTGTTTGGATTTGAAATAATTAAAATGTTTTTATATAAGTGAAATAAATAAATTAAAATGGAAAAAAAATGTCAAGAATAATTAAAAAAAATGTCAAGTCAAATCACATATATATAACCTTTTGGAAAGATTTGGTGTTCTTTTCCAAGAAATATGGTCACATGGGCAGCCGAAATTCGCACGATCGCACGTTTGGAATTCGCACATTTGCAAAAATAAGTCAAAGGCCACATGGGGGACAAGTGTTAGTGGGGTAGGCCTGCAAATGATTGGTAGAGTCCTTTTGTCTGGGATACGTGTCACAAAGCTAATGGGATCGCACGATCGCACATTCGCACTTGACCAAATTGGGAAGAGATGTTGGGATTGTATTATTTAGGGAAATTGAAAATAAAAATGTCATTTTTTGGGAATTTGCCCATATACAAGGATGGTCAAACTAAAAAGAAAACTTCATCGGTAAAAAATGACCATGCTAAAAACGCACGGGTCAAAACAAGATGGCCAACAAAAAGATACAACAAATAAAATGAAAGAAGCATTGACGACCAACCTACGAAGTCTGAAAACATCCATTCAAAATCCAAAGAACACCCATTTTCGAAGAACGGATTGTCAGAATGCATCTCCTTAGAGCACGCAAAAAGAAGTTTTCCAATTATTACAGAAACATGTAGCGGTTAAATCCACGACGCCTGAAAAAACGTAACGGCAGTTAAAAAGACCAACGCGTGGTTACAAGGCAAAACACACACCCTACAATCTCAAAGGCCAAAAAGAGGAGAGAGAAGAATTACAGCTATAAAATAACCGCCTCAGTCAAATCCTGCTTTTCAAAAAAAAAAAAAAAAAAAAAAAAATAAAAAAAAAAAAAAAAAAAAAAAAAAAAGTCATCCATAAAGAGAAGCGTGCACAAAACTCATAGGCTATGTTTTCAAGACAAATCATAGCCTGGAAACCATAAACCAAGACAACATGCTACGAATTCGAATAAATTATAGCCTGAAAAAACATCATGACTCCATCATAACAAGATTATATTATTGCAATTCCTTGAAAACAGTCAAATGCACTAATGAATTGGGGGGGGGGGGTGACTTGATGGTGTATAGGACCTTCAGCCAAAATAGGCTAAAGTCCACGCACTCGAACTAAGCCCAATAACAGTTACAACTCATCAAGTTAAGCCTGGGAAGCGGACTCCCAGGCTAGGCTCATACGCCTACCAAACATTTCCAAGTAACGACAGTCCTGGGAACCTTTCCCAGGACCGTTGCAATCATCAGATACGTGCCACTACTTCATTCACTATGAGGTAGTGCTGCAATTGTGCATGGATCATTCCATGCATCTAGTGATATCAAAGGAGGCACGCCGCATATCATCCCTTGTCTCCCTCGTAGGATGCCCACCACGTGGACTATCCTGGAAACTTGGGTGGAAGGTTCATTCTCACAAATGAACCAACTTATCTTCAACACACACTTACCGAGTGAATTCACACAATTCACTCCGGCTACTCCGGAAGTGTTACCCCAGCTTGTGACACCGGTCACACTGAGGGGGCCTTACCAAAAGTGGGAAACCAAACCGGATAACCGCCTCAACCCTCCAATATATACCTTACGTAAACAATAATGATACTATAACATATATAAAACACACGATAACAAGTATGCAATATGTATAGAATACGACTGATTTTTATCTCTGAAAGGATTAGTGTGCAAAGAACAACGTCGTTCACAACTGATACTCATATAAATGTCAATGGGTCATGCCGGTGCACACTAAATGAAACATGCATGTTGGCAATGAGAAAAGAGTAGCAGAATGAAATGAAAATGATGAGGAAATGATAATATGGTAATATTCTCATAGAGGGGTAGAACGATAATTAACTAGAGTATATATGTATCATGATAAATATAACTAAAGTATAGAAGGCAAAACACAAAAACTTAGGGTTTGTAGAATCGGCCAAATATCCGTAAGAAGGGGTATGTTTGACTTCTTGTTAAACTTGTATATATACTTAATGGTTAATTATAAGGAGTCTTAGTTGTATTAAGAATGTTTCATTGTATCCTATAAATACCAAGGCTTCCTAATGGGATTCATAGCAATTCGTCTAACCCTAAAACTCCCTCCCTTATCCTCCTCTTGATTGATCAACTGAAACAACCCAAAGGGACGAATCTCTTTGGTCGATCGAAATGACTACAAGTCGATTCCATAAGTCGACTTCGTACTCTCCAAATTGCGTAGGTTCTTAGCCCTAGTTCTACTTGTGTAGCACTGGTGAATACCTGACGCAACAAACGTGGTGATTCTCCTTGAGAAAACCCTAATTGATTTAACATGCATCAAGAACCAAGAAGAAGGCAATTCCGTGGAAATTGTGAATATTTACTTTAATGTGTTTACGTTTACATAATATCACTGATTAGGGAATTTATTATTATGGGTTTGGTCTGCATGACCATTATGTGTTTATTTTCCTCTACACATGTTTTATAGGCTGTGCGGATGATCGCAAATACCATACAATCTCAACTCTACATTTTGCCAACATTGTAGAAACGATATTTGAGATTGTGTAGCATTATTTCCTAAGGTGTTCCCAAGTAATAGACGTTTCGACGTAAGATCTTTGAGTTATGATTATAGGTCCTTTAAATATTGAATCACTTTAAGGTACTATCAACACATAAGAATATATGCCAACTTTTCATAAAAATACGATGAAACGATTGGCAAGCGATTTCTTAAATGATAATTACATTTGACATGAGAAATGCTAGAAATAGAAAAAGATACATTTACTCACCATGACTTTTTATAAAGGGAGTTGCTTTGCACGTATTGTCCTGTAAAACCAAGTAAACTTGATTGTAGATTTAATATAAAAGTGCTGAGTGCAAGCACTTAGCACCTTCACCAAGTTGACGTGGCCCTTGTTACATGCCATGTTACTGCACCGCCCCCAATTTCAAACTTAATTGTGTTATAATTGAATATGATGGGTCCTAAAAGTGGAATTTTGGTTTTTGGTTACCGAGAAGAGTTTTTTTTTTTTTTTTTTTTTTTTTTTTTTTTTTTTTTTTTTTTAACGTACGAGTGAAAGTAAAGTGAGAAAAAAAAATGACGAAGTGATATAACATGACACATAAATAGTAGTTTGGCTTGAGAGCCATTACACCCGTTGGTCTAAGGGTGCGTTTGGTATCCCGGAATGAGAATTAGGGAATGAATTTTCATTTCAATCATGTGTTTGTTTAAGATGTAAATCTTTCAAATATTGGAATGAATGATAGATATGTTTCATACTTCATATATCTCAAAAGAGCAATGTATGAATCTTTTAAATCTGAGGGGCCTACCACTACTATCAAACTTATATCAGTTGTAATTTATGACAGAATATCAAACGCACCGTAAGTGTCTAAATCAGTAATTGATTTCACGTGAAAAAAAGAAGCACAAACTCATCATGTAAGAGCACACACAACGATAACTCAAAACCTGCGTTAAGGGGATCATAACGTGCGTTAACATAGTGTTAGCCTTTGCGAGGAGTTGCGTTAACTTTGCGTTAACGTGGGGCGTTAGTCGCTTAACCCAGCGTTAAGCTGGTTCGTTTGTAAAAAAAAAAAAAAATCACTCCACCTCCCTTGTAACGGCTAGTAGCCGTTAGATTCAAAAAATTGTTACACTTTGGCCCCCCAACGTTAACTAACGGCTATATTAGTTTAAAAAAAAAACACATTTTCCATAACCTTTTTTCAACCAATATAAATACCCATTTACCACACTTTATTTTCCCACACTTTCACTACTCACTATATTCTCTACTACAACTCTAATAGCCAAAAAAAAAAATGTTTCAAGGAAACAACAACGACAATGACTCGCTTACGAACCTCCTCGGTGGGTGGGGGAACCCATACGCGGGTTCATCATCAAATCCGAATTGGGAGAACCCAAACCTATTCGGTATGTCGACTCAAGAACTTTTCCGACAACATCAAGCGCTAAAATTTTGGCAAGAAAGCCAACAACAAAACACCTTAAACTGCAATTTCCAAAATCTCCAATTCATTCAACAATCCCAACATTCCCAAACGGAAACTAACGAAGTTCCGGAAACACCTACGTCTCCTCCAAAGAAAAACAAATCTCGTGTTAAACGAAAGTCAAAAAAAAACAAAGAACCCGCACCAATCGATGATGATGACGAAAACGAATAAAGCAAAAAAGTCGAACGTTGGCAAGCAAGTGAAGAAAAATTACTTACAACGTGTTACGTGGCCACAAGCGAGGATTCACAAGTCGATCGTTCCCAAGCCAAAGATACGTTTGGCAGCGGGTTCAAAATGAGTTCAATAAAAACAATTATCATAAANAAAGCAAAAAAGTCGAACGTTGGCAAGCAAGTGAAGAAAAATTACTTACAACGTGTTACGTGGCCACAAGCGAGGATTCACAAGTCGATCGTTCCCAAGCCAAAGATACGTTTGGCAGCGGGTTCAAAATGAGTTCAATAAAAACAATTATCATAAACTTGGCAAAGATATGATACAATCAAAGTGGAGAACGTTGAACCGTGATTGCGGAAAGTTCAATGCGTGTTTCAAACGTGCCCAACGCGATCAAAAAAGTGGGGAAAATGAAATGGATATCCTCACACGGGCCAAAGAAATGTATCGTAACGAGCACAAAAACGCGTCGTTTAATAATGAGGAGGCTTGGGGTGTTTTGCGTACTCATAAGAAATGGGACGTATCGGATACAGTTGATTTAACTGGTGATGTCCCAAGCCAAGCAAATGAGGCGTTGTTTGGTCATGATGCACAACCACGCCCGATGGGAAAAAAGCGGGCTGCGAAGAAACAAAATCTGAGACAACGGCAAGCACCGGGGGAACGAGTACTGGAGGATCTGTTTCGTCGGCCCAAAGGGGGGAGACCATGCGCGAGGAGTATCGGGTAAAAGGTGAAGATGCTTCCAAGGCTTACCAAGCGACCGCAGAATACCAATACACACAACTACGGTTGAGGGAGTTCGAATTTTTCTTGGTCAACACTACCGGCAAGGATCCACAATATGTGGCGATGGTCAACATGGAAAAGGACCGAATCANCAACGGCAAGCACCGGGGGAACGAGTACTGGAGGATCTGTTTCGTCGGCCCAAAGGGGGGAGACCATGCGCGAGGAGTATCGGGTAAAAGGTGAAGATGCTTCCAAGGCTTACCAAGCGACCGCAGAATACCAATACACACAACTACGGTTGAGGGAGTTCGAATTTTTCTTGGTCAACACTACCGGCAAGGATCCACAATATGTGGCGATGGTCAACATGGAAAAGGACCGAATCATCGAAAAATACCGGTTGCCAAAGCGTCAAGAATGAATAATTGTGTTGTGTTGTAACTTTTTTTTTTTTTTTTTCGTAATGTTTTTTTTAATGTCGTTATGTATTTTTTTTATTTCGTAATGTATTTTTTATTTCGTAATGTTTTTTTTATTTATTTCGTAATGTATTTTTTTTAGTGCGCGTTGTAATATATTTTAAGAATGAATGTTATGGTTTTTAATAAATGAAGTATTAGTTTTAGTTTAGGGTTGGATTTGAAAATATTTGAAAAGTTTAGTTAAAGTAAGTTAATGTTGAGTTATGATCGTGGGTTTTTTTTTGTAAGTTAAGGTGAAAGTGTTAAAGCTGATGTGGCGCTGACGTGACACTGAATTAAAGTGTAACTTGTGTCACCATTGTGTGTGCTCTAAGGGGGCGTTTGGTTGGGAAATTTGAAATTTTGGAATTTTAAATTCTAGAAAATTTAAATTTTTGAGGATTTAAAATATCTTCGCATGTTTGGTTGACAGAAATTTACAAATATATATTTTTTTAATATAAATTTCATAAATATTCTATTTAAGTTTATAAAAATTTTATAAATTTTTTTTATAAAAACAATTTTATAAAAAAAGTTTATAAAAAAAAAATGTAAAAAAAGTTTATAAATTTTTTGTAAAAAGAGTTTATAAAAAATTATAAAAAAGGTTTATAAAAAGAATTTATAAAAGAAAGTTTATAAATTTTTATAAAAATTTTATAAAAAAAGTTTATAAACAAAATCATAAATATTCTATTTAAAAGTTTATGAAAAAACAATAAGCTAAGAAAAAGGGTTTATAAAAAAATATTTCAAAGTAAATGAAAATTCTTTACTTTGTATTAACAAATGCAATATTTGAGGGAAATTAAATTACAGATGCTATGAATTTCCCCTAATATATCCTAACGAAACGGCACCTAAATGTATTTATTGAGTCGAAACCAAAATAAAACTAGGCCAGGGGGCCCTTGTAAATTTTAAATACAATAAATATGTGATTGTGAGCTGCTGCTTGGTATACATGTGAATCCAAAAAAAGTCGTCACATGTCGACCAGCACCGTATATAACTACACTTCACTTTACGTAAGTTGTATGAATCGTAAGATCTGATATATCGTATTTAGCGCTTTTTTATCTAGAGATCCTCAACCAACTAAACCCACTTGACACACATAGTATATACACCTTTCTCTCTCACATACTACCACATCTGTCACCTTTTCATGTCAGGAGGTTCCTAATCAACGATACTTTACGTCCTCACCTCACTTCACTCTATCTTTTTAATTTTTGTCACTCACATGAAGACCCTGCTCCAGTTTTGTCCTAGTTTCACCCCAGTGGTCAAATTGCCGGTTCATGATAGAAAAGGTGTAATCGGTAAAGTGAAAAGATGGAGTAATGTGAAATTGAAGGCGGTAAATAATGAGAAAGATGGAGTGTTGTTAGGTGCTGAGAAAGATGAATCTGGTTCTATTGTTGGTTTCCAATATCTTTCCAAATCACCTGCTGCTGCTGGTATGTTTTTTTTTTTCTTTTTTCTTAAAACTCTACTATTTTATTGTGAATTTTATAAAGTTTAATGTTAGCTAGTTAATGTTTGGGATTGCTGCTTTAAAATAAAATAATTGTTGTAAAAACATAGTTTAACAATAATATAATATGCTATGTTTAAAAACTTTGTCGTATTTTTCTTGAACTTCTCTCAACTGTACAATTCCACTGGCCGGAGGTCCTCTGGAAGCGGTCTCTCTAATGTTGCGTTTATCCGGGTGATAGTAAAGGTAGGATCTGTCTACATTTCACCTCCCCTCTACCTAGCTTCGGCGGGATTGGGTTTGTTGTTGTTAAAACTTTGTCATGCCAATAATCTTAAATAGGGTTTTTCTAACTTGTGCATTAAGCACACCAAAAGGAATCAGGGATCCACGAAAAAGGACTCGGTACCCACACAAAGGTAAACATTTGCGTGGGTCCCTGAGTCCCTTTTCATGGGTGCCCGAGTCGTTTTGGCGTGCTTAACTTGTGCCCCTAGCACGCAAGTTAGAAAAATCCATTAAATAACTGTAATAGGTAAACTCAATTAATTCTGGTTATCTATTTTCAGTAGTAGACAGTGCACTTACAAGTAAAATAATTGAAACCGAATTGAATCTATCCATGCTTACTACCCCTTAGAAGCTTGGTTAATTATACCTATCTGTTGTTGGATTTTTGACAATTATTTGGGGACAAACTAAAATAGAAAGTGGACTAGGGATGTAAGATATAGTGCCGTGCTCGAAATTTGACTCCCAACTTCATAGAGCCCTTTATTTATTAGCACTGCTTGACTCAATTATAGATATTGAAGTCTTTATAACGGTATTGATCAAAGTTGGTATTAGTCGACTTCATACTTTCAAGCTCAATTAGAATTGAGTGGATAGTATGGTTAGTATGTAAAGATACATGCACATAGGCAAAAAGGTAAATTGGCACAAGCTCAATATAGTGTGAGAGCGGAGCTCGACTCAAAGTCGATTTTGTATTTTTCAAGTCGATCTTGAGTAGCTTGCGAGTTGAGTTGGCTCGAGTGGGTTACATCCATAAGCCATAAGATAGCCTATTTGACCATTGTCGTAATTGTCATAAAGCATCTATAGGTGGTAAATCTTGGTCCAGCGGGTTATTATCAAACATTAATATAGATTTTAGACATTTCAGCAATATATTACATTAGTTAGTTTGTTGTGCTGGACTGCTGGTCCTTGACTTAGTCTTCCTCAAGCTATATTGTGTACGTGGATAGATCATGCAGGTTCAGGTCCATGTCTACAAGAAGTATTTTGTCCATATCATAAGTTTTTATTATGTCTGTATTATATCTCTATACGTGGATAAAGATAAACCTCAAACTTTATATTAAATTTTTGATTTGGACGTAGAATACGTGATTCCTAATAATGTATGAAACAAAAATTCCTTTACTAAAATTGATATTTCAATTGTTTTTCCTTCAAGATATAAAGTTCTTTTTTACATGTATTAGACTTTTAGTTATTCTTCAAAATGAATATTAGTTGTTGATGGTGACAAATGGCTCATGCTTGAACTTCCAGATGACGCCAAAGTTAGCAGCTCTCATGATATCATATCAAATAATGAAGAGGAAGTGATTGTGGATGGTGACTTAGCAGAAAGCACACCTACGAAAGTGACTTACAACATTGTTTTTGTAACTTCTGAGGCAGCACCTTATTCGAAAACTGGAGGGTTAGGAGATGTGTGTGGATCTTTGCCCATTGCACTTGCAGCACGTGGGCACCGTGTAATGGTTGTTACACCTAGATATCTTTCTGGCGGACCTTCAGATAAGAAGTTTGCTAGTGCGGTTGATCTTGATTGTCGAATAAAGGTTTCTTGCTCTGGTGGGGTACAGGATGTTGCGTTCTTTCATGAGTATAGAGCAGGTGTTGATTGGGTAAGAAGATTATATAACTTATATATTCATTGGTTTCTGTGAACTAGATGTGGCAAACATGAGTAGGTTGTATAACGGATCAAAATGAATCAAAATGGGTAAATTCTGGTATAGGTCGAGTTAGGTACCCGAAACACTATTTCTCCATTTTGTACATGTTCTATCAACACATTGGTGTTAAATATGATTTGAAAAGTATATTATTATATATAATTTTCATAATCAAGCGATTCTCTAGGTAGTATGCATTGAAATACACTTTGTGCTACTATTGACATGATTGATCTGTTCATTTTTGTCAGTCCTTTGATTCTACCCACTAAACATAATCCAAAGCGACCCATTCATAAGGGTTCAAAATCACCATCTCTATCGCATACTTTGATCATCTTATAGCAACTGTTTTTGGTGTATTCAGGTGTTTGTGGATCACCCTTCATTCCACCGTCCTGGAAATCCATATGGCGATGCTTATGGTGCATTCGGTGATAATCAGGTACCAATGAACGAAACTGTAGTTGACTACTTACANTTTTTTTTTTTTTTTTTTTTATCAACAATAACATTCTATTCTTTTGGAGCAGTTTCGGTTCACCTTACTTTGTCACGCAGCATGTGAGGCTCCTTTAGTGCTTCCATTAGGAGGGTTTACCTATGGTGAAAAATGTCTGTTCCTTGCCAATGATTGGCATGCGGGTCTTGTGCCAGTGTATGTCATCACCTCACTCAATACTTTCAGTTTTTGTTCTTTCCAAAAGAAAAATAGTTTTCTTTGTTTAATTTGTAAAATTAAAGAAAAATGCAGTCTGGCCCTTGATAGTTACCTGCAAATTCTAGAACTTGACTTGTATCATGGTTTAGACTATTGGCAGCGAAGTATCGCCCCTATGGAGTATACAAGGATGCTAGGAGTATTGTTGTGATACACAATCTTGCACACCAGGTAGATTTCTTTTCTCAGTTGGGGTGATAAAAGGTTGGTAGTCACTGTCACAATTTTTCAGCAGTAGTCGTTTTACCGTGTTGCTCTGGAAAATTTGTGTAGTAGCTACTTCTCATCTTTTATTACTAAGCAAGTTTCTGAGTCCATGATGTATTATGGCAATGCTGTTCAAGACAAGAATAAGTTAATAACACTACAACGTAATACTGTGCCATTGGCTTTTCCCTAATTTTCCATTTTGTGGTTCTCTATTCTCAAATTCCTTTCCTATGACTAAATATGATCCATCATTATATTCATTATTGAGACTCACAAAGTGAAAAATACTGAATGGCGGACATACTATCTTATCATACTAGATGAACCCGTACTGTGATGCATGAGTTTTATGGTATTCAAGCAAAGCTTATGCTAGAAAAGTGTTTTCATTCCGATCTTTTGTTATTATCTTGTTAATTATATAGGGAGTTGAGCCTGCATCAACTTACAGTAATTTCGGATTGCCCCCAGAGTGGTATGGAGCTTTGGGATGGGTTTTTCCTACGTGGGCAAGAACACATGCTCTTGACACCGGTGAAGCTGTTAATATACTAAAAGGTGCAATTGTCACTGCTGATCGGATACTGACAGTTAGTCAGGTAATGAGAAGATTAAATCACCCAATTTGGTGAAACTATGTGATCATCATGTAAGTAATAAAATTAAATTGTATGGGCACTTACATGTTTGATTTTTATGATCAGGGCTATTCATGGGAAATTACAACCCCAGAAGGTGGCAATGGTCTAGACGAGCTTCTCACTAGTCGAAAGACTGTTGTGAATGGTATGTAGTTTGTAGTCCACATACCATACTAACTTGTCGATGGAAAATCTTTATATCTTACTGCTGTAATAAAATCTTCAGTCTCGAAAGGGTGAGAGGGTCTCTAATGTGGGAAGAAGTATATAGAGATTGACCATGCTGCCTCAAATGCCTTGTTTACAATGTTTTGACTCTTTTTACTTTGATAATTGTGTGAGTGATAATGTAATATGATTATATGGTTACACAGGGATCACAAATGGCATTGACATAAATGAATGGAATCCATCTCTAGATGAGCACATTCCTTCTCATTACTCGTTGGATGACCTAACGGGGAAGGTTGTTAGCTTTTCTTTTACTTCTTTTTACTCTAAAGAAATTGTGACTTTAGTGAAACCTTATGGAAACACCCTTATGTCGTTTAACTTGCATGCCAAATGGGTATTACTACCTTGTGACAGAAGGCCATGCTAGAAAATTATATTCCCCCAGCCCGGTGCACCAACTTGTCTAACAAAACAGCAGTTGGGAATGTACAAATAACACATTGAATAGTCAAGGTGGAAATATGGGCATTGTGGATAATGTGTCAAAACATATAATTTTCGGTATGGGTCAAATAGTTAGATGGGTCGCTTGTGATTGACCAAAACACTTTTTGTCCACAAAAGCTCCTTTTGTTTTTTTTTTTTTTTTTTTTTTTTTTTTTTTTTTTTTTTTTTTTTTTATTTTATTTTATTAAATTGTGTCAATATGCATTAGAGAGTTATATTGTTTCAATTATCATCTGATTTTTCCGAATAAATTTATTTAGAAGGTTAGTATGGCTAATTTTTTCTTCCTCTTTGACCGATTACTGACCCATTTCCCACATTCCATTCTAATGCTTATATTTTTCAAATGTACCCATTTTACCTTACGAGATATAGTAAGTCTTAAGTGAATTGGTCGAAATTGCTGTCATTAAGAAATGTTTAAGAACACCAACTAGTTATATGCTCATTTTCTGGGTGTTTGTGATATGCAGATTGAATGCAAGATTGCTCTTCAAAGGGAATTAGGTCTACCAGTTCGCCCAGATGTCCCACTGGTAAGATGTACAGACATTGTGAATTTTGGTAAAATACACTACAACTCACTGAAGTTAACACTCTTAACAGATTGGATTTATTGGGAGATTGGACTACCAGAAAGGTATTGACATAATTCTTTCAGGGGCTCAAGACTTGTTGCAAGATGATGTTCAATTTGTAAGTAACTTACTTAAAAATAGCGGGCTTGTTTGGGAAATGGATCAGGGACGAGACCTTCCATATGCATAAAGATTGAATCTGTTTCAGGTAATGCTTGGATCCGGGGAAAAACAATACGAAGACTGGATGAGAGCCACTGAGGCAACATTCAAAGATAAATACCGTGGATGGGTTGGGTTTAATGTTCCCATATCTCACCGGATAACAGCAGGGTAAACTACACTAGTTTATGTTCAAGTAAGGTTGCTAAGTAAAGGTGGCAAAATGGGCGCGCCACGGGTGAAAATTGTTTGGGTTGATTTATTAGTAATTTTCAATGGATTTATTAGTTTTAAACTCTTACTGAATAAATATTGTCATATAAATAAATAAATGACTACAGAAACTATATTATCACAGTAATATTTTTAATATCACGGTTCCGGATATAGACTATTAAAGATACACTTTGGTGACTTTTGACTCGTACCCTTTTGCTTATTTTTTACACATTTGAGAATTACAACTAAAAACTACCCATTCCCTAGTAATCTCTGTTTTCAAGGATTAAGTTAAGCTCACAAATTACTTTTACTTAAAATGCAGGTGTGATATTCTGCTAATGCCCTCAAGATTCGAGCCATGTGGATTAAACCAGCTGTATGCAATGAGATATGGAACTATACCCGTAGTTCATGGCACTGGAGGACTTGGAGTGAGTTAAAATCAAGATTATGCTTTTTCTTTAGTATCGTTTTCTATAGTCTATGGCTAAGTATATGCTTTATCCAGGACACCGTGAAGACTTTTAATCCATTTGCTGATGAAGGAAAAGGTGAAGGTACCGGGTATGTATATAGACCACCTAGGAGGATGAAACAAGTTTAACATACCATAAAATTTATCTATATTACATACAGTACTTGTAGTTACTGTCTTACAATTATTTGCATTGTCTTTACAGGTGGGCGTTCAAACCTCTGACAAGAGAAAGCATGTTAGACGTAAGTTACTTCCAACTCGAAACAGTATGCTAGATGTCATTTAAGTAATTATTGAATTAGGTATTACCAGAGGTGACGATTTCAATCTGTTTACTTCTAAAAGGGTGGACCGGGTTGTGTTTCATCTTAAATGAGTCAAATGGGTTAGTCAAAAGAATTACGCATCATAGGGGTGAGAGTCACTCAAAATCTGTTCTAAGCATACAACCTCCCAACTCAATTTGTTTAAAAATTCAAATATTTATTGTTTTTTTGGGTAACCATGGTTTCCGACCTTTTGGCCGTTGTAGTTGATATATTTTAAAAATGACCCATTTTGATCTGTTAACCCAACTAACCCATCTTGCCACCTCTAGGTATTACTAAAAGCTGAACTTGAAAAGCCAATTAACTTGACCATTAAGAGCTAAAACTAAATTTATAAGAATGAAACAAAAGACAGATCTACTTCCATGAAGCCTAAACCATTGAAATGGTGATCTCGCAGGCACTATGGATTGCTATAGAGACATACAGGAAACATAAGCCTTCTTGGGCAGGGCTAATGAAGAGAGGAATGGAAAGGGATTACTCATGGGATAATGCTGCAGTCAAGTATGAGGAAGTTTTCAAATGGGCTTTCATCGATCCACCTTATGTCAGCTAAATGAAATAAAATTTGCAAGGAGGGGACACAGTTGAGTAAACCTAGATCCATTCATAGTGGAAACTAGAGTAAAAGCATCTTTATGTCAGACTTCCAAACTTTTGGTTGCAACCGATGCTTTGTGCTATACATGGTGTTCTGTACCAACATTTTGGAGCTGGTTAAGAGCTGCGTGGAACTTGATGACAGGCTATTGAAATGCAAACTGCTCTAATCAGGTGCATTTCAGATATCTCGAGTGTATAATATAAAGGAGTTAGGTTGTAATAAGGTTCTTATCAATAATATTTTTGAGGAATATAAATATACTGTTTTTACATGTTGAACAAAATTGTCATTTCTGTATCTAGTTTAAATTTATTCCAAACCATATTTTCCACTAATTTTTCTATTACTCTATAGATAAAATTAACCACATGGTTTGGTCAAGAGGGACTTGAATAAACATCTTTAGGCCTAGGTTCACTTGAGACTATCTAAATCACATGTGATTAAATCTGTAGAATTTCATTAGATGTATGATTTTACAGAAAATTGAAATCACATGTGAATTCAGAATCACCATTCTAATTTCAACACCCATCAAACACACGGACACTGCCACAACCACCCGCCGTTTATACATCCACCAGCAACGAGTCAGACTAAACCTCCAGATCCACACGCGCCACCTCTACAACCTTCAACCACCGTCAGGCAAGACGTGCGTGTGAGTGGTCAAGGCTGTGTTTTTGTAGTGGTGGTTTAGTGATAGTGTGAGGTCTACTGGAGAATCATGACCAGAACTCCACCAGAGAATCATGGCCGAAATTTTGTATATTTTGAACTTGTTTCATCCTGAAAGTTCGATCACCTGAGAATCATGTCGGGAAAGTCCACCGAAATTTTGTATATACTCAAATATTTATCTCAAAATCAAAAAATGGAATTTTGGAACATTAACTAAAAAGGGAATACAAATACACGAGGTAATTCGAAAGGGAAATAAGGGTGGTGGCATTGTAGTCGGTATAGACTCGGCATCAAGCGGCAAAGCTCGGCATCCACATTGCCATGCTTTCGGCATGATAGATTCGGCATGCTCATCGGTGTGTTTTACCGAATCGGTAAAACAAGAATCATTAATGAATTTGACCGTTACCCTCTTTATTATTGTTACCGTTTGGGTGTTTTCNAAATGCCTCCAAGTAAATCCAAACAAGGTTCAACATCAAAAGGTCAAGGTCGTGGTCGTGGTCGAGGTTCTCGATCACATCCCGTCCGTGGTCAAGAAGCCTACTATCCCCAACCTCCACCAAACGCCTACTTTCCTCAACCTCCACCACAAGCCTACTATACTCAACCTCCACCGTTGAATCCAAGTCACTATAATATAGCAATAACAAGTGAATTCAACCCGTTTAATGACTTTCGTGACGTTCCACCAAGACGTGAACAAAGTGTCGAAAGAGAATTACCGTTATACGATTATGAGAATGATGAAGATGAAGTTGTTCCCGAAACCCAATTCCCAAATGACCATTATACGATTATCTTATTATTGTAGAACCGAGTTCGTGAGAGTGGGTGTAGCGAAACTTGATGACAAATGCATTGACCGATTATAAAAAGAAAACCAAAGGCAAGAATTTTACTCATATTGAGGCATGGGAGATAGTTAGGAAATCGGACAAATGGTTGGAACAATCAGATGTTAGTCAAACATCTTCTCTAATTCGGAGAAACGAAGAAAGTCGTCGGAATCTAGCAATGACAATGTTGAGACTATTATTCCGGATCTAAATGACGACACAACTCCTACACGGAAGAAAAAAGGGAAAAAGGCCAAAATCGAGTCGACAAAGAAGAGTATTGATTCGTTAGCAGATTATGCGGCAAAGAAGTCAAAACAAATGGATGAAAATGTTGAGAAGAAACGTGCAAAAGAAGAGTTGGCAGGAAAGTTGATGTCGGCACAACTACAAGGGGTTGAAGAAAAGAATTATTTTCGAGCTATGAAGTTCTTCAACGAACCCCATGATAACATACCTAATCCAAAAATGCGCGATATTAAGATTGCAAAAAAACGTGAAGTCGCGGCGAAATATGAATGGCCTTGCAATTTTTAGAAATTGTTTTGTTTTTATTTTCCTAAGTATCATGTAACTTTTGTTTTAATTATTAATGAATTTGAAGTTTTTAATTTAATTGTTAAATATAATTATGAGTTAAAAAAAAAAAAAAAAAAAAAAAAAAGTTTAGGCATGCTTAGGCATGACATTGCCACTAAAAATGAAATCTTTGGCATGTTTAGGCATCAAATGTGTTGCCTTCTTTTTATTAGTCAATGAAAATAAAACATGATAAATCTTTAGACAACAATGCTACCACCCTAATACAATGATATATTAACGTGCGACATTTTAAAAAGTAAGCTACATTTTCTCAAATTTAATTTATGATTTGTAGGCCTTATCTATTGACTAAGAAAAAATAACACAAATATGAGTTGGAGTATTACTTTTTTAAAGTAATGGTATTGACAACAGCGTTTAACCAATTATTATTAGAGGAATACTAGACCCATAAAAAAATATCCACAAAAGCTTTTACAAAATGAGTTGTCACAGTGTCTTAATCAAAGAAAATAGAAAGAGATTATGGCAAAATACACTACTCACATCTTGACAACTCATTTTGTGGATATTCTTTTGTATTATGCTCACATAATACAAACAGAAGTATAAATATCAGCAGACATGCCATTTTTTAGAACGACATCACACTTGAAATCCGACCCCCAAGTTAAACTATCCAAACGGGCAGGCCCCGGGACCCAACCACTAAGAGATACCCGCGAAGGGAAACCCTAGAACTCACGGCTTCACACTAGGATGAAAATCCGGATTTTGACTCGAACCCGCCCCCCAGGGAACCCAGGTGGCCATTGTGCTAAGACAGTAGGTGAGATCATTAATAACTACAGTTGAACTTGAAGGTGAGATCATGAACTATAGTCATAGGGGAGGTGGTTTGAGTGGAGGATTGTTGGGTGTGCAAACCCAACATAAATTGCTTAAAAGATAACCTCAGCTCGGTTGTATGTCCGGCTTGGTAGAAAGCATATCAAATTTCCGTTTTTCTCTCCTTGTATCTTCAACCTCGTATTCTTGGGCATCCCTCCACATATCTTCAATCGTGTCTTTGAAGAAATCGATCTTCTTCCCAAGCCTATCTATTACAGTCACCATCTCCTCTTCTATCTCTTCAGTACAACAGCCTTGAATAATCTTCTCTAGCACTTCGCGTAAAATTGTTGTACCATAAAAATCCCAGATCTGCATCTCCCTACCATATTTTTTATTTTTAAGTCTACCCCTCTCATCTAACCATCTACCAGGCTTCTCTGAAACAGTTCCACTATAGTTAATTAACTGTGACAAGTTCAATCTTATATCTTGCAAGTTTTCCAGTAGTCTGGAATCACCCATATATGCAGCCGTCACAGTTAAAACACTTGCAACGTTAACTGTTACCCTTGATATTTCCTTGATATTTCCACCATGGATGACAGTTTTAAGGGAGTGTCTATAGTAACAACCAGCTTTATCACAGAAATACAAGAAGGATTTGCAAAACTTATCAAGAGATAGAAGAGATTGCGCTTGTCCGAGAATCTTGAGTTGTTCTACCATTTCTTCATAAGTGCAATCGCCTGAACCACTTTCTGCCAAAATTTTCTGCAATGCCACCTTTACACGTAACCATTCATCCAATATGTCCTTTAGAAACTTTACAAAATCAATTACAACATAAAAAATCCCATGTGTGACCATTTCACATTCGACATGCAAATGCTGTAACTGTTTATGTTCTTGTTCTTTCAAGAATTCGCCTATCTTTGACAAAACTTCTAGGTTGTTTTGATGTAGACATCTAAAGATTTTACGGATGGAATACAAAGAATCTTGATATTTTCCAAACTCAAGAAAGGTTTTTATTACGCTGCTGGTGTGGTCATGGATGATTGAATGACACGAATGGATGTCTGTTTCCGCCTCACAACTACTTATATACCATGGAAGATCAGTGGGAAGAGATAAAGTAACTTTGTACAGAATGTATATCACCTCACTCAAAGGATCTTCATATTTTTTCTGAAGCTGTATGTCCTCATCACGTATAGAACTAACCCCACATCTACTCACCCTTAAAGTAGGATGCGCAATAAATGGGTACAATCTTATTCCTGCCTCCCTTATATCAAGAGTATATTTATGAGCATGGTTACACATATCTTCAATAGTCACGGTGAAGTTATCAATATTTTTTTGAAGGTCTTCTATAACAGTCATCACCTCCGGCTCGTTTTCGTTGGTAAAAGAATTAAACTTTGTCATCTTAATCTTGAATTTTCGTAGAAGATTTGCACTATCGATAAAATCTGAGATGCACAACTCCATATCACAACTTGGCTTCGCAAAATGTTTTCTCACATTGAACCATCTATAACTCTCATCACTTGAGAAAGTTTGTACCACTTGCATCCACATCGAATACAAAGTTATATCTTTCATCTTTTTTAATAACTGTTTATCACCCATATAGGTGGCCACGATACTGAAAACGCCTGCAATTGTTACACTTGATACTTTTGCCATTACCTCCAACAACTTCAAATCTTTATTGCCTTGGATCTCTTTATTTAAGTGGCTTGAAAAAGAGACAATTTGCTTACAGATATAAGCAAAGGACGTTATAAAGTCATCAGAAAATCTAATACTTCTAACAGCTTCAAGATCATTCACCATCTCTTTATAAGGGTAAGTGCCTTGTCTATGTTTTGCCACAATTTGCTCCATTGCCAACTTTACACTGAACCAGCTATTAGATATGTCTTTCAGCAACCTTATAAATTCAGTATAAAGTTCAGAGATTCCACGGCTGATTTGATAGTAGCCATAAACCAATGGGTATATCTGTGTGTATGTGAAAGGAAAATCGATGCATTCACTTAAAACTTTCTGGTTGATTTCAATTAGGCATTTAATGATTCTACAGATGCCATCCAATTGATGCTGTTTTTCTCTATAGTCAAGAATAAATTTCATCGTCGTGATGGTGAGGTCATGGATGATAGAATCAAAAGAATTAAGGTCTGTATCAGCTTCACAAGCACGTATATAACATTGCAGGTCGGTGGGAAGAAGTAGAGTAGCTCTGAATAGAATGTGCACGGCCCGCTTCGTAGAACCTTCAAGTTCTTTCAATTGATTTATATCTTCATCATGTATAAAACGAACTCCGAATTTGGTGACCTGTATTTTACCATCTGCAAAAAATTGGTCTAGTCAACAAGAATTATGTATATCAAGTTTATGTATCATGTATACTTTATTTTAGTTTATTAGTTCTAAATATTCAGAGAGACCAAAGGGTGTCCGTTCTTTCTTTATCGATTGATTTCCTAACTTTTGTGCCTTAAAAAAAAATAAAAGTCCTCACTTTTTTGCCTCACCAAAAATTTAAAGTTTCTTAACTTTTGTAGTGGTAAATCAAATAAAGCTGTTACTGACCTTCTGGTTCCATGCTAAATGAAAAACTAAAGCTGTTCCTTTGATTTGTATCTACAATTCTTTGAAGGTCGTCAGCTATCATCCAATACAAAACCAGCTGGTTCTCCAACCCCGCCTCCAAGAAGTTTATCGGGACTGGAATTTTCCAGTGTTTTTCCCCAACATGGATATGCACAGTTACCATGTATCTAGCTTCCATATAAGCATCAGTATGGTGGACAGCAATAACAGCACTTATAGCCACTCCGATCCATGGGCCTTCAAGGATCGTAACTTCGTCAGATCTTTTCAGCTTGAATCCTGATGGAATTTCGCTTCCAGCACCAACTATCTCAAAAACAGCTTCTGGTGTAATCCAATAATTTGTGCGTAACTGCACAACAACAGCTTATATGAAGTTTATTATTAATTGGCATGCCAATCTTTCAGGAGTCTTTTTTAACAACTAACTTTGAATTTTCAAGTAGATTACCGATGGTAGGACAAAAGTTGGAAGACTTTAATTTCTTGATTTTATTCTAAGGCATTCTAACAAAATCTGGAAAACATATTATTCCAACTAGTCACCAGCCTAGGGCGGTCAAGATCTTATATTAACATTTAGATCATGAGATTCCATCATGAAGTCGATCAGAATTTCAATTTTGTGGACAAAGAAAACTTTATAATTCAATTGTACTAAACTCGGTTGGGAAAGAGAGATACCAAACTACATTACTAATTTATCGAGATCTTCAGGGATAAGCTTATCGAGATCTTCAAGGCGACATATACTCTTATCTAGCATACTACTTCCTCCGTCCCAAAATAATTGTGCCGAGACAAAAAAAATACATAGTTCAAGATAAACATAACTACTACAGTTCACTTTCTGCAAAAAGACAGTTTTCCCTTATCCAATTATATTTAGAGTTTTGTATGAGTTTTATAGTTTTTTAATTAGGGGCCGCTATTTTAGTATTGAGCAGTTAGGGACGGAGAAAGTATTAATATTATACAGTACATACGTAAGTATAAACACACACACACACACAGAGATACCTGAAGGTAATTATTTAAGATTTTTTCTGCCAGATAAGTGCCGTGTTCATTCTCAGCCAGTTTAGAGCAGTTCAAACATGATACCGTTGGACATGTGTTGTTGCTTGTCTTATGAAATTTAGACACATCTAACCCTTCTCCAGAAATATAGTAACTGAATCTCTTTCGAGGTCCATAATCTGTGTCCTCATTTGCTAATGAAAGTTTCGGTAATGATTGAAGCCTCTTGCAGTTATTTAAATAAAGCATTCTAAGTTTTGAAAGGAGACCAATACTTGCTGGCAACAAAATAAAATCATTTCCAGATAGATCCAAAGTTATTAAGCTAGATAACAAACAAACACCATCAGGAACCACAGATAGATTGCAATAACTCAGATCAAGTTCTCTTAAACCTGATAAAAATGTATCCAGATTCGCGAAAAGAAAACCTTCTCTTTTGGATAAAAGCCGACATCCATGAACATGCAGGAGTCTTAGTTTCTTCAAATGATTAATGGAAGAGGGAAGCTCTTCAATAGAAGTTCCACTGACACTAAGATTCCTTAAATTACATATTTCCCCCAAGTTGTCAGGTAGTTTCTTGATGCTAGTTCCATCTACATACAGATGCTGCAAGTGCTTCATGTTATGCCCAAACCTAGGAATATATTCGAGATTTGAGCAGCCAGAAAGATGAAGTGCCTCAAGAGCTTCCATTTCTATTGAGCTTTGGCCAAGGTTTCGAAGATTTGTAGATCCTTTCATGTTTAGATATCGCAGCCTTTTATGAAGAAGAACCGAGTTGTGTAGCTCTATCAAATTTGTGCAGCCTTCAAGATTTAGTTTCTCAAGGTTTGAAGCCGATGTCAAGTCTGGTATTGTAGTTAAATACTTTGAGAAACTAAGGTTTATAGATCCCAAATTAGCAAGAACCTGTGGAGTGAGAGGAAAATTTTCATATTTTAGCTTGCATATAGTGGTAATAATGACTACATAATTAATAGGTAATGGGAAACACTTACTAGATCTTTTTCCCAAAGTCTTTCAAGTTGGCTATTGCACATTTCGATTTCGAAAATATGCGTGGGTTTAAATGTTGAAGGCAATGACTTTAAAGAATATCCATACCATTCTAGAATCCGTAGATCATTGGAAAGACGATCAAGACCTTGGGGAAAGTGTACGTTACTAATCCTCAAAAACTTTAGCTTCGTTATTTTTGATAAACAGTTAAGATTATCAAAGCAATCATCCATATCAACTCTATACGGCTCCAGGTTAATGATTTCAATTGCTCTCATTTCCTGGTGTAAGCAAGCATAAAAAAAGAATGAATATAATAATCTCTCCAAAAAGTTTTAAATTTTGATACATGCTGAATTAACTGAGTTAGCTATTTTGACTATTACTTGTAGTATTATTTTGGGGAAAACTTATCATCATATATATGGTTATATATATATATATATATATATATATATATATATATATATATATATATATATATATATATATATATATATAGGGGAGCTTTATTTCAGACCCCTGTTAATGCGGGAACTGCGAGAACTCAATTTTGGATTAGAAAACATGCATGTTCATATAAAACATGTAATGTGTTTCTACATACACCTTTAATATACATGCCTCCGATAAGGTGTATGTAAGAAAGCATACATGTTTTATATGAACAGGCATGATTTCTAAATGTCATAAATTGGAGTCTCCGCAGTTCCCGCCACTTAACAGGGTTTTAAAAGTAAAACTATTTTGCATGATAAATTTGCACTTAATAGGTTTTTTATGAAACATGATATGTTATGCATGTATGTGTATTGAAGGTGTATGTAAGAAAACATACATTTTATATGAACATGCATGTTTTCTATTGCAAAATTGGGAGTTCTCCGCAGTTCCCGACTTAACAGGTTCTGAAGAAATAAAGTACACTATATATATACTGATATATAATATATATATATTATATATATACTAATATATATATATATATTATATGTTATATTATATATATATTTATTGTTGGCAATGACTGTCTCGAGCATTGGGAGTCAAAGAAACAGATGCCAAGATATGGATAATCACCAATCTAGTTTTAATTAATGACCTCTTATGTTAGTCTTAGGATAAGGACATATCTGGTTTAATTAGAATTGATAGGATTATGAAAGCTTGTTTTCTATTCCTATATATTACAACAGCGAGCTGGGATGTACGAATATCCATATCAGTTTTTGTAAGCAAATACTTTTCTGATTAAATTAGAGAGCTTGATTCTAGTATTTCGTGGATGTTTTTGTTCCAGTCACGCTGTTCGATCAGCTTTAGTCTGATATGGTATCAGAGCGAAGGTTTCCAAAAGCCAGGTCGATCACTAAAGGTGCAAGCAAGGTCGATCTCCAAGGGTCCAAAGCAGGTCGATCTCCAAAGGTTCCCAAAAGCGTCGATCTCCAACTGGGTCCAAAGCAGGTCGATCCCAAGGTTTCAAACAGTCGATCAACACAAGGTTTACAAGGGTTCTAAACCAAGGGTCGATTTAAAGCACATTGTCGAATCAAGGGTTTCTAAACCAAGCCTGAAACTCTAAACCAAGGTTATCAAGGCACATCGACTTGGTTTACTTAGGCAAGAAGTAAATAATCGTGCTCTAGTAATTTGGCTGGAAGAAGAACAATCAACACCTCTAAATTACAGAAGACGCACAAGAAGATGGGGGGTAGGCGGAGGAGTCAACCACATCCTATTGAACATTCCAAAACGGCTCTTCAATGTCCAATGTTAACAAGCACGAATTATAACATATGGCAATAAGACGTGAAAGCAGTATTTCCGAGTCCATGAAATACTGATGCACTGGAAACCCCAAAAAGGAAGGAACACAAGTCGTTGAAAAGAAGATCACATCAGTTGCGTTACTCCAGCGATTCAGAAGAACTTGTCTTTCAAGTTTCAAAATTCAACACGGCCAAAGAAATCTGGAAGCTTGAAGACCAGATATGTGGTGTTGGATCGAGTTCGTGAAGCCAAGGTGAAACCTTGAAACGGAAATTCGAATCTTTAAAGATGAAAGTCAACGAATTCAGCATCGATGACTTTGCGCTAGGATGGGGCAAAATTGATAACTGAAGTCAATAGCTTGGAACATTTT
>LBNU01025670.1:29151-51741 GCA_014162995.1 Artemisia annua | reverse complement strand
AAAAGAGAGAGATAATGCAAGAAGTTACTCGGAGTTGAAGACCTCCTTATCTCGAGTCAGAAATTAGGGGGGTGAATGTGGGCTAATGACTGTCTTCGAGCATATGGGAAGTCAAAGAAACAGATTCCAAGCATATGGATAATCAAATTCTAGTTTATTAGGACTCCTTATTTTAGTCTTAGGATAAGGAGGACTATCATGTTTAATTAGAATTGTATTAGGATTAGGAAAGCTTGTTTTTCTATTCTCTATATATACAACAGCCGAGCTGTGGTTGATGTACGCATTCCAATATCAGTTTTTGTAAGCAAATACTTTTCTGATTAATTAGAGAGCTTGTTCTAGTTATTCTCGTGGTGTTTTTGTTCCAGTCCTGTTCGATCAGCTATATATATATATATATATATATATATATATATATATATATATATATATATATATATATATATATATATATATATATATATATATATATATATATATATATATTCCTCCTAAAAGGTGTGCATTTCATAAACATGTAATTATGGCATGCGGTAAATGAACTCAATGGATAGCTAAAAATGGATCCAAATTTTGAATTATAAAAAGTAGGCTTTAAGTACTTTAGAAAGAGTGTAAACCTATGAGATTAAGCTTGAACTTAATGATTTTTACTCGAATCATTACCATTTGTGTATTTTGTGGGAAGTCACGGCACAAACCTGTGGTTCAGATGAGATGATATCTTCAAAATCTTTACGATACTTGATTGCGATGTGCTTTCCATCATTTCTTTCTGATTCTTTACGAAGAACTTCCCAGCACATTTGTTGGAGCAGATCATGCACCCACACACTATCGTCATGATTGATAGTTATAAGAAACTTGTTTATAAGATCAGGAATGGCACACTCAGGATACAAGCCAAGAGTTTTTAGTATATCTAAAACCAAATTTTTGTTTCTCCCTTTCAAGAAACATGCAATATATATGAAGATCTTCCGCTGATCCCTGTCAAGTCTAGAGTAAACTATTTCAAGCCTTCCAAGAACTTCTTCTTCTGGATATTCACGAAGTTTCTTTAACATATCGATCCAATAGTTTTCCTTCTTTGCACATAATAGAGAACCATAAACTTTAAGAGCTAATGGAAGACCACCAGTGAGTCTCACTATGTCATCTGATAACTTCCCATAACCTTGTGTAGGATATCCTTGTTTGAAGGCAGACTGACAAAAGAGTCTAAGTGCTTCATCACCTTTCAGTTCTTCACATATATATATTTCATTTATAATATATGGATCCAGCAAGTTGATGTTTGTTGTGGTTATCATGATTCTGGTGCCAGGTCCAAACCATTCACGGTTCCCTGCTAGATAAGTTATCTGGTCCAAATGATTCACATCATCCAACACAATTATAACTTTCATGTGACGTAGCACTGTCCCCAACAATTGTTGTCCATGTGTAACACTTTGTACACGAATCTTGTCCTTTAAAATGTCATTAAGGATCATCTCTTGTAACTTCCTCAAATTAGTACTATCATTGTTCTTGGAAACATCCTTGATGTTTTCGATGAAGCTACCTCCTTGAAAACTATTTTGAATTTCTTTATAAATAACTTCAGCTAGAGTGGTCTTCCCCATTCCACTCATCCCACAAATCCCTATAAATCGAACTTCATTGGACTCCACTTTCAAGATTCTTTTCACCTCGTTTACTCGAGCTTCAATTCCCACAAGATTATTGGAAACATCTATCGGTAATGTATCCTGTATTTCCTTGAAGATCTTCCTTGCGATTTTATTTACGAATTCTGATTCATCGCTGCGTACAGATGATTAGACATGAGAACAGTTGGTTGGGCCTTTTACTCATATGAGAAAAACTATATCCTCCTAATAAATCTTCCCTACTCATTTTATTTTACAATACCAATATACACATGATAAAATTAAGGAATTATTTTGTATGGCAAGTTTAATTCATTTATAGAACTAGCGAGAAGCTATAGGGGTATGTTTAGTTGGTGAAAAATACTCCAATAGTCTAGGAAATTTCTCATAAGAAACTGAAAAACTAAAAACCCGTTTAGACACAATTTTTTGAAAAGATCTTTTTGAAAGAATAAAATCATATTTTTTCAAAATTTAACTAGAATTTTGAAAAGAGCTCGTTACTCTTTTCTATATTCTTCTTTTCATTTTTTACACCCGTTGAACTTTTCAGTTTTCTAAAAACTATCATCTAAACTCGTTTTCTGAATTTATAGCACTTCTCTAGAGATAAAAGACCTTCCCTAAATTGAAATTGAAAATTAGAGAAATTTTTCTACAACAAAACGCGCCTTAAGATTACAAACTACCAAGAAGAATGGAAAAGTAATACATCGAAACAAACAAACCTATTCTTGAAACAAGAGAACTCCTGATGTCACACGAAAATACGTATTGGAATTATTCAAGATAGACACTATATTCTAGGCATTAAAATAAGAGCAAGACCGAGAGATTTGTTAGATCATTTTTCGGACATAGAAATATATTTTATCATAATAGAAGTTAGTAATAGTTGTGGCCGAATAACAATTGGCAGGACAGACACACACATTAATTGGCAAAAGAGTTGTGTCGTTGGTTTTTGGCGGGAATCAGGGGGAAGTTGCCCCTTGAATCCCCGCTATTCATCGCTGGCAGAATTAGGATAGCTTACACGGGTGTGCACTCTCCACACCTCCAAAACCATCATGGAGCTTAATCACCACATGTTACAGTATTCTGTTTAGAAATGGTGAAAACTAAACATATACATCGTATTTTTTCTAATTAATCGAGCTACGCAACTTATTTCAACAGCTGTCATGCTCGCTAAAATATTTTCAACTTATGAACAATCTCGCTAACTTTTCAAGTGAATTAACTAAATACCCTTGTGTTCTTCCCCTGTGAGTTTATTCTTGAATTTATATTTATCTTTTACAGGAAATTTATAAATTCATGATCTTCAACTTGTTTACCTCATCAAATCTTCAAAACCTATTAAAATCTTGTGTTCAAAATAACTAAAACAACAAAATTCAACAACCCTTTCAAATCCAGATTTTAAATAAGTATTTTTCAAATTTCAACAACAAATTCAAACCCTTATTTTAGATGCCCCTATTATAAATGAGGTACTGTTAAACAACAAAATTTACAGCTCTATCCAAGAATAAAACACGTGTCTATGTGTTACACCTCAAAACCGAAACTTTGTTGACTATTACTCAAGGTTGTAAAAATCGCTAGGCGCTAGTGAGGCGGTCGGATAAGGCCTAGCGATTAATCGGTTAGGCGGGGATTAATCGGATTAGAATTTTTATGCAGAAAATTGTAATTTTAGATATTATATTATATTACATGTATGAGATAAACATAATGCATCAAAGTTCAAATATTTCAAGTGTTCAAATATAAACATAATACATAATTGGGTAAAGTCCATAAATTAGCAACGTACTTTCTCTACTTTACAGAGTTAGGTAACGGACTTTTTTTTATTACCAATATAGTTATTGAAACCGGCTAATTTGTGCCGAAATAGTAAATATGATAACCGGGTACCTGCTAAACCGGTAAAAACTACTTATTTGGCATTTTTTTTATTTCTATGCTTAGGGATGTACCGATTATGTGGATTTTTATTTTCAATTTTAGCCCCTGAATTTTCATAGTTCTTTTAAAATCAATCTACCAAATCATACATATACAATTATAATCTTTTATATAATAAAAGAATTACATCATTTCGGAATATTTTTGCAAAACCCTTCTCATTGAAAAAAAATTGGGTCAATAGGAGAGGTCGATTTTGCCACGTAGGCGAAATCAAGCGACGTGATTGGTTAATTGAAAGTCAAAATTAAATCAATTTTGATCAAAATTGGCCAATTTCGTTTTATGAACAAAATCGTGTATAAAAATCAATGTGTCAATTTTGACAGTAAGAGAAAACTTGAAAAAGCGGGGTTGATGTTAAAAAGTTTGGGGGCCAAAAAAATAAATTAAATAAGGGTTATTGTAACATATCAATCGACCTCTTCCTAAACCCTAAATCAACAAGACCCAATTTGCAACCCAAATAACCACCAACCCCATGGCTTCAATCGATTGAAATAACACCTTAAAGAAACGTGATCAACAACGAGCTTTGAGCTTTAAATATTCTGTTAAATGGATAGGCGGTATCTCGGGTTTAACAAGATTGAAGGTGAGATTTGTGAAAAGGTTTTATTTTTATGAAAGAGTTTCTTTGATGTTCAGTTTCCATGAGTTGTATTCAAGCTCCTTAGACCTATTTGATATATGTGTACCAAGCTACTTACTGCTAAAAAGTTGACTAGGAAAATCCGTTTTTTTAGGGGATTTGATGCTAATGATGATTTTGATAGTGTATGTTTCTTATACCAACACTCTGCATATATGCGTTCAATATTGATTAATTTGCTAAAAGTTCGTATTTTGTTGGCATGTTGCAGCTTAGGGCTACTCTTGAGGGAGGAACACTTTGGGGAGTGTGGTAAGATCACTAGGTTATCTATCTCTAAAGATTATGAATATGGTGGCCCGAAAGGGTAAGCTTTATTTGTAATTCTTTTATTATATAAAATATTTTTTAGTTTACATCATTCATGGTATTTGTTTATGGTGATGATTAAGTTTGTTATGAATTTGCAGGCCAAAAATTATGATGATGTTTGGAGTGGTTTTCATGGATGCCATTATTGGGAAGGTATTGCCATGATTTGGGTTTTATTTGTTCTTTGTGTACACATCTCCCCATTAGGTATGTTTTGACCTTTTTTACACCTTTCTTTGGTTGTTTTCTTTTGCACATGTTTCCACTTTTGGTCTAATCTATGTTATATTTGTATATCCTCTATGTAAAGGTGAATATTAAGGGCAACAAAAGCATATGGGCTGTGTGATAAGTGTCATTAAGTTTACAGGAAAGTGTGTGTGTGTGTGTGTGATTCTTGGAACCGTTAAATTGATTGAGGTATACTATGATTCTTACTATCTTGCATGTAAAGAGTATGAGAAAAATGTAATTCGTAAATCTCAGTCTGTTCATCTTGGAGACATTGATGTAATCCATGTAGATGACAATGATGATACGTTAATTTGTCGTAAATGTAAAACGATCCAACCTGAATTTGTTCCAAAATAAATTAATGTAATCAGTTCATGGGATTATCTTTTTTTAATATTTTAGCATAAATGTAAAACAATTCAACCTGAATTTCTAAGTACAAGTTTAAACTTACTACAACGGTGGAAGATTGGATATATAGTTGATCATTATTAGCTTTGAATGCAATTGGTAGCTAAGTTAAAAGCTTTCAATTTGTAATTACTAATTAAAAAAGTATTGCTATTAAGTTGCTTATGAAATCTCTACTCCGTATTAACTTCGGTTTTTTCAGAAGAAGAAAATGTTACTTCTTTTAGGGTCAAGAGTGTATATGCCATGTCTTTCTGGCCCTGCATTTCCTCAAAATTTAGAAACAAGAACTACTATAAGTTTAGTCTAACAATCCCATGCTTTTAATAACTAAGACGTTCTTGGTTGACATTACAGATATATGTATTGTTGGTGTTGCATGTACACCACTTGGTGGATTTCATGGTTCTCTTTCATCCTTATCAGCCACCAAACTCGGTTCAATAGCAATTGAAAGTAAGTTCTGGTTTGTTTCTTTTAATAAGATTTGGACAATGTTATGTTGTTTGTTATGCAGTGAATTGTATATCATGCTCTTCTTTACTGATTTATGCAATTTTTTAGGTTCTCTAAAGAGGACAAATGTTGATCCATCACTTGTGCAAGAAGTATATTTTGGATAGGGCCAAACAACTAGCCAAACCCGACCCGAACCGAAGTTAACCTAGCAAAATCGAAACCGAAGCCATACCGAAGTTAACCTAGCGAAACATAAAACCGATTTTAGGTGTATTTTTCTTGGTTTTTAGCCGAACCGAACAGAGTAAAACCGAACCGAAAACCATAGTGTTCACGACCGATAGAAGAACCATGAAATCAGGTAAAAAATGAGATGACCCTTCTCTTTGGTAAAAATTCTTAAATAGGTTGATGAGATCTTTGAATAAAGGATAATGGGTTGTCTGGGATTGTTTTTGCAATTGCATATAAGCTTATTGTATTTTGGTACAACTCACAAGAACTTCTGAGCGCTTGGACATATACCGACTAATGCTTTATTAGCTTATTTTTAGGTTGTTTTAAGTAGTCTACATAAGCTTATTAATGATATCGACAGTAGCATCTTGTTAACCTCTATATTTTTGTGTTCGACCTATTACAAGCTTAAAGCTTACATTATATTTACAGGTTTATACTTTATTCCTGTTTCATAGGTCAATTCGAATTACTTTGTAAACTGCTAAGTGATTCCATAGAAACCATAGCGTTGATATACTCCTGCGACTAAAACTTTGAAGCTTATGAACTATTTAGCGCCATTCACAAACTTATTTGTTGCTGAGCTATATACTATTTACTTTTTTCTTAAATGCTATATTTGTTAGATTACATATCAACGACTTGTGTTAAGTATTCGTTGTTTTATTATTTAAAGTTTAAGTAATAATATGAGAAACAACAAATGTAAATAAAAAGATCAATATTTATAAACCTTTTAAAAAAAACCACAACATGTCAAGAATTCATGCGTGATATCTAAATTAAGTATAATTTATGTCAAAACCCCGTGCGTGCACGGGTATTATAACTAGTATTATATCTTACATATACAATTATAATAGGGGTCTTTACTACAATGTTTCGGGTTCGTTATGTTCCCGATCATATGCAAAGGCGTCATGGACTATTCCCCTGAATTTTATAGAGGCAATTCAGTCGACAGATTCTCCGGCGAGTATTCCGGCATCCATCATCTTCTCCGATGAATATTCCGGCAACCACCATAATTAGAAAAAGCTACAAGCCCTTCCATCAAATTGAATAAAAAACCCACTAAATCTGATTGTACACGCATCTCTCTCGATCTAAAAATCATACAGATTTGAGATATACCGACAATCTAAAAACCCATATCACTCGATCAAATCTCAGATCCAAAAATATCGATTCTTTAGGATTCTAACTGTTGAATTGGATTTGATGGGTTTCAGGTCGAGTTAATGGTGGTAGTAAGAAAGAAGACGAGTCTTGATAAATATGGGTAAGGGTCGTTGCAATTACACCGCGGTTGAGATGAAAAATGGGTTTTGATCAGATTCGTGGTTTCGTGGTACATATATCTAAATGAGATTTTTGATATGGTTATTTGTTGTTGGGAAGGTGAGAAATAATAATTAAAAGTGATGCTAAAAGTTGTTATTGGGTATGTAGGATTGGATTAAAAATAAGTGTCTAGGTGGAAATTTAAAAATAATTATTTATCTACTTGGAAAATTAGCAGGTCATATTTACTATATTGTAAAAAGTTAGCCGGTTTCAATGACTATATTGGTAATAAAAAATGTTCGTTACCTAACTCTGTAAAGTAGAGAAAGTACGTTGCTAATTTATGGACTTTACCCTACATAATTCTACAAAGTTCAAAGTCAAACATAGATACTACTCGGTTTGTTGACCATTTTAAGCGATCTTTGACTGATTTTGTCTGATTAATCGGTTTGTTGACCGATTTTTAAGCAATTTTGACTTATTTTAAAATAAGCGATTTTGTTGACCCATTTTTAAGCGATTTTGTCTGATTAATCAGTTCGTTGATCGATTTTTAAGCGATCTTTGACCAAAGCGATTAAATAGGCCGATTATGATAAATCAAGGCGTTTAGTGAGCGATCAACGATTATGGGAGATTAATCGGCCGTCTGGGCTGATTTTTACAACAGAGCTATTACTACCTTCGTCCCAAAATTTAAGTCCAGGTTGACTTTTTAAATCCAACTTTTATCATAACTATTTTTGTTTCTATTATATAATACTTGATGAAAATTATATCATATAAAAATATATTTAAAACCCAATCTATTTATATATTTTGCATTAAGTATTATGTACCACAAGCAAGAATATTTAAAGTCAAACTTGGATTCAAAAAGTCAAACTGGACTTAAATTTTGGGACGGAGGGAGTATATATTTGACTCACTTAAGTTTAAATGTATAAGTCTTCAATGTAATATGATTTGATTAGTGTTAGGAATACGATTTTTCTTAGAAAAGATTCGGTCACCCCAAATACGATTAAGCATTGTTTAGCTCGTAGTATTTATAATAGTGATTAGTACGTAGATTAGAAGTAGTAAGTATTCGTGGAGTCGGGTCGGGTCTTTACCTACAGTCAGCCCGATCCACAGCCCAAGTGGCAACCAACACCATGTACATATAAAAGCCCTCTCCATCCTTGGAGAGGGTGGAACCTCTCATAATCTTATTTTCTTTTTTTTGGTTTTCTCTCTAGGTTCCATCTCTTTCTCTCTCTACTTTCTCTCTCTAGTTTTCTTCTTCTTTCTTTCTACTTTATTCGATCCATACCAAGTATACCACACGTGTTTGATGTTAGGTGATATCCTACAATTGGTATCAAGAGCCTAGGTTTCATCTTAGGGCCTTGGATTCACGGATTTGTGGTTAGTTTTGTGGTTGTACTTGGTTAGAATAGGTTTCTATATAAAACACCTTGGTTTGATCTTTGTGATGTTAAAGGATGTGTTTTGATTGTACTTTTATGCTTAGGAGGGTTGTAGTTACATAGTTTTTGAGTTAGAATAGTCATATCAGTCGTGGGTTTGATTTGGTGAATGATTTAATACAAGTTTCCTCGTGGCGATTAAGTCTTCTGCGGTGTTTTTCTTACTGGCGATTAAGTACAAGTAGTGATTATATCGTGGCGATTAAGTACTAGTTGACAGCGACTAGTTTGGACTGTAGTGTTATTTTGGCGATTAACTTTTTCTGGCGATTACCTTTTGAGGCGATTACCTTTTGTGGCGATTACTTTGTGTGGCAATTACTTTGCGGGGCGATTAAGTTTGGCGGTGATTATCTTTTGTGGTGATTATCTGTATCTAGCGATTACTTTGTGTGGTGATTATCTCTTACTGGCGATTACCTCTTGTGGTGATTACCTTTGTGGCGATTATCTTTTACTTGTGATTACTTTTGGATAGTGATTAAGTTCTCAATCCTAGCTTACATTGCATACTTCATCTTTCGGTTTCCTCTGTTGACTTTAGTAAAATCCCGGGAAAGAACCTATTTCTCGGTTTAAGTCACGAGTTGTAAAATCCCGTTTAAGATCACATCATGACTACTATGACCTCAAAGAATGATAATCAAACCCAACTAATCAATAAACAAAACACGTCAACTGACTCAAATGCTGTCATTTCTGATATTCTCAAGCTATACGAAGTGGCCAATGAACAGAAAACCCTAAATTCTTCATATCAAATGTATCAGGGTGAAGCGGATACAGCTAGGATTTCATCTGAGGACTCTGAATTAGATCCGCAATCACCACAAAAAGTACTCTACAAAGCTACAGAGAGCAGCATAGAATGTTTTCGACTGCTACACTCTCACTTCTCGTTACTGCTAGAGGGAACGGGATTCAAAATGGGATTCAAACGAGCATTTGCAACATTATTTGGTCAGGAGGTTCAGAACTTCACAGACACAATGATCCTTAACTTAGACCAGCTTCAACAACAACTTGAACGCGAAGTGTTTTCTCAAACTGGATCCAGAGCAGCTCTTGGTGTAATTAGCAGACAATTCCAGGTGATTATCGATTCCAAATACAATATGGACTACGATTATGATAGCCAGATGACGATAAAGTGTTTTGCTGATCACACGGGAATCGAGGTTGACATGTTCAGAACCACATTGTTTCAACTTATTGGTAATGTTGAAGAATACATTGCACATAGAGCAACTCAAAGCTTGGAATATGATTCAGTGGAAAAATTGTGTCCGGTGGAGTCATGTGATAATATTGAAGACGTAGTGAATGATGGGTCTGGTGTCACAATATACAAAGAATCAGAGACTGATGAGTCTGACACTACCATTCATCCAGGGAAACCTCTCACACGTGTCACTGATACAATTACCATTCCAACAAACAAATAGGGGTCATGTATTGAGGTACCTCTAAATGTACATCAAAATATGCTTGCTGATGAACGACTGCATACTGATCAAGCTATGCCCACTTATGACACATATTTGTTGGAAAAGACTGATAGCAATACCAGTTCCGATTCAACAAATATGAGTCAGAAAGGGGGAGAAAGTGATCAGGATGCTGAACGTGATGACTTGTTAAGTTCTGTGTTTACGGCTGATGCGTTTAAATCAAATGATATGGTTGATAAAGAAGTTTTAATGAGCTTTTTAAAAGATTTTTACAGCTTGAAAAACATTGTATTTCTCTTGAAATTACTATGCGACTAAAGGAAGAAAGTCTTCAGATTAACCAACCATGTAAAAATTCGGAACTTCCTGATTTCCATGAATTCTTTAAGATTAATGAATTGAAAGCTCAGCTAGAAACAAAGAACTTGACAATCAAAAACCTGAAAAAACGTATAACTGAGGTGTGTGATATGTATAATGAAGTCAAAGATAATCATGATTGTGCTGTGATTGAATTGGAACATAAAGTGGCTGAATTACTTTTGGAAAATGAGTCTTTGAAAAAGCATTGTAAAAACCTGAATGAGTCAATCAAAGGTACGAGAACTAAGTCGATAGAACAAACAACATCATTGACTGAAACAAATGACGAATTCAAAGCTCAACTCATGAAAAAGGGTTTCACAATTGCAGTTTTAAAAAACGAGTTAAGAAAAGTAACAGGGAATAGTGTGAACACTAAGTTTGCAAAACCATCAATCTTGGGGAAACCAGTTTGTCAAAGAAATAGAAACCAAACAGTTGTTAGACAACCGACTGCATTTAGATCTGAACGACCAAAATTTCAAAAACCTGGTTTGCCTCCCAAGTTGATGTGGAACAAGTTATGACAAAACCAGTCACTACACAGTTTCTGCCCAATAAAATTGCTTTTATCTCGGTTACATCTCAACTAGTAAATTCCCCTGCACCCAGCTTCTTTAGGATTAGTTCGAAGACAGTGTCGAAACTAAGCATTAAAATTATAAATGACCTGTGCAAGAACTATGATCTAGAAAGGGCTAGGAAAAGAGCGCAACTGCATAATGATGGAATCTTAGGCTCACAACCTCTTTTGATGCCTTCTGGTTTAGTAAAGTACACTGCTAAGTCTCAACGTGTTATACCTAGGAGTTATAGAAAGTCATCTTCTGTGCATAAGAAGCTTAATAATCCTAGGTCTTGCCTAAAATGGATACCAACTGGTAGAATTTTTAAGCATGTTGGACTTAAGTGGATACCAATCAGTAAGGTGATTACTAATGGCAATGCCATGGTTGGCCGTGAAACTCCTAAGGGTGTGGATACTATTGTCACTAACCCATATACATGTAATCAAGTTTGTGAGAATGCAGGAAGTCCATACTCAGGTACAAGAACTTCTAACATTTGCCACACAAGAAGGCACAAAACATGGAGACCAAAGACACAGATATCTCCTTACTTGGGAGATCAGATCTATCCATAAAGATGTACTACAAAGGACTCCTGATTAATGCATATCAGGACTCGGGCTTCACCAGTATTTATTCCTCTAGTATCCTTGGGCATATAGCTATTTTTTCTTTTTATATGTGTGGCCTAGTTTCATTTAGTCTCACTTATGTTCTATAATGTGTGTCCTTGATTACCATTACTTCATATGGTAAGATTTTCTTCTCGAATTACTTTACATCTGAGGTATACTTGACATCATGTGTGTCATTCCATTCTTTTCATTCTTCAATCAATAATCTCATACTCTGTATCTGATCATTGATTGAGGGGGAGAAGTGACTGTTTAATGTTTTGATGCATTTTGATTATTATATTACTTGTTTTGTGTTCTTGGCATGGGATAGGAGTTTTATAAATTTTGATTGTACCTTTTTGATGTTAAGTGACTGATTTGAGTTAGGTTTGTAGAGATTCACATAGTTAAAGGACCAATGTTGCATCTTAATTATTCTGGTGGCGATTAACTTAGTACAAGGACCATTGTTGCCAATTTGTGTAAATTGTATGAGTTATAAGTGGTGGCGATTAACTTAGTACAAGGACCATTGTAGAGATTCACATAGTTAAAGGACCAATGTTGCATCTTAATTATTCTGGTGGCGATTAACTTAGTACAAGGACCATTGTTGCCAATTTTGGTAAATTGTATGAGTTATAAGGGATGGCGTTTATCTTTTTTTTCATTTTTCCACATTTTCACTAATCGCTCTCTCTCTCTCTCTCTCTCTCTCTCACTAAAACTCACATAAGCTCACTACAACTAATCGCTGCCAATCTCTTTTCTGTTGATTCTGTGTATCTTCCCCTAGGTTTGTGCCTCTCATTACAGTCATTAAGTGTCTGTTCTCCTAGGCTTAATACTTACATATTGTTTCGTGTTTTTCATGGTTTAGGTGTTGTTTGTCATTGATTCTTGCTGAATTATTGGTTAGTTGTGTTCATTTTGTTGTTTTGATTATATGATGTTAATGCCTATTTGTTCTGTCATGCGTATACTAGTATTTGTAGTGGCAGGATGTGTTCTTGATGGCGTTTAGCTAAAATAGCGTGAAAATTATTATCCCTCGTTGCTCTTGTTATTGTTGCTTGCGTTAGTTTGTGACTAGGTTAAGCACAGTTGTGAGGTCATAGGTTATGGTTTAAGGCTTGGGATAACATATAAATGCATTGGGTATATGTTTTGAGCGTTTTTAGTTTCTGTGTTCTTGATGGCGATTATCTAATTTTTTGATGGCGATTAAGTGAATTTCTTGTTGGCCATTAAGTGACTGTCTTGATGGCGTTTAAATTTTTAGGCATTCCTTAGTGGCGATTAACTTAAACGGCGTTTAACTCTGTTAGGCGTTTAAATTTGGTGGCGTTTAACTCTGTTAAGCGTATAACCTAGTTGGCGATTAACTTTCTTGGCGTTTAACTTTGGTGGCGTTTAACTCTGTTAAGCGTTTAACTTTGTTGGCGGTTAACTTTGTTGGCGTTTAACTTTGGTGGCGTTTAACTCTGTTAAGCGTTTAACTTTGTTGGCGATTAACTTTGTTGGCGTTTAACTTTGGTGGCGTTTAACTCTGTTAAGCGTTTAACTTTGTTGGCGATTAACTTTGTTGGCGTTTAACTTTGGTGGCGTTTAACTCTGTTAAGCGTTTAACTTTGTTGGCGATTAACTTTGTTGGCGTTTAACTTTGGTGGCGTTTAACTCTGTTAAGCGTTTAACTTTGTTGGCGATTAACTTTGTTGGCGTTTAACTTTGGTGGCGTTTAACTCTGTTAAGCGTTTAACTTTGTTGGCGATTAACTTTGTTGGCGTTTAACTTTGGTGGCGTTTAACTCTGTTAAGCGTTTAACTTTGTTGGCGTTTAACTTTGTTGGCGTTTAACTTTGGTGGCGTTTAACTCTGTTAAGCGTTTAACTTTGTTGGCGTTTAACTTTGTTGGCGTTTAACTTTGGTGGCGTTTAACTCTGTTAAGCGTTTAACTTTGTTGGCGTTTAACTTTGGTGGCGTTTAACTTTGTTAAGCGTTTAACTTTGTTGGCGATTAACTTTGTTGGCGTTTAACTTTGGTGGCGTTTAACTCTGTTAAGCGTTTAACTTTGTTGGCGTTTAACTTTGTTGGCGTTTAACTTTGGTGGCGTTTAACTCTGTTAAGCGTTTAACTTTGTTGGCGTTTAACTTTGTTGGCGTTTAACTTTGGTGGCGTTTAACTCTGTTAAGCGTTTAACTTTGTTGGCGTTTAACTTTAGTGGCGTTTAACTCTATTAAGCGTTTAACTTTGTTGGCGTTTAACTTTAGTGGCGTTTAACTCTATTAAGCGTTTAACTTTGTTAATCACTAGTGTGGTTTTCTTTCTTGCCTTTTAGTTGCTCGATTATTGGCTCTCTTGTGTGTCATCCTGTCTGCTCCTTTCTTGTGCCCCCTTTGATGTGTGTGTTGTGCTACTTATTTATATGGTTTGTCTCCTAGGCTTATTCGTGCTAACTAACTTACAATTTATCACATGTATCTTTGGGTGTTTGTGACAACTTGCAGTTATAATGTCTGATCTTGATATTGAGAGCACTCCAACACAACCAATTGCTCCACCAGTTCGTTCGGATGATGAAATTCTACCACATGACAAATGGGTGGCTATAGGGAAAAGCAACTGTTATCTTATGGCAGACAAACCTCACAAGCATCCAATTTTCAAAATAGCACTGGATATTCTCAAACAGACTTCATTTTTTCGAGCTTTCACTGCATCAGCCACCATCCCTTTCATCTACATCCAGCAATTCTGGAACACCATAAACTATGACAAAGCTACGGGAAAATTTAGATGTCAACTGGATGAGCAGTGGGTTGACATCACGAAAGAAACTCTCGGGAGTGCATTACAGATCCTTCCCACAGGTGAAAACGTTGAATACACTGCCCCACCTAATCTGACAGAACTTCTGAAATTCATCCATGAACTGGGATATCCACCCAATGTTAACGTACTTTCAAGAGTCATCACCAATGACATGTACCAACCATGGAGAGCCGTCACTACTCTTATTAACCTCTGTCTCACTGGAAAGACCTCTGGATATGAGAGACTTAGAGCTCCGTCACTTCAAATCCTTTGGGGAATCGTCAATGGTGAGAACATTGACTTTGTGGAACGCATTTGGGAAGAGTTCTCCCATTCTATACTCTCATTTCTTGAAGATAAGGCTAATCTGGAGGCGCATAAGGAAAGCAAAAAGAAGTCAACCAGGCTTCTGATTCCTAGCATCCGTTTCACCAAGTTAATTATTGTTCGTCTTCAGAAGACACTTAGGTTCCCTCACAGGAGTGATTCACCTCTTCACCTTGCTACAGATGATAATGCCGTGGGATTTCTTAAGTACACCGCAAAAGGATCTTCACAAATAGTCTTCGGCATGGGACTATCAGTGAATCTACTCACCAAAGACTTACTCAAGGCTCCCTACTATGAGGAGTACGTCGAATTGCTAGCTGCAAGTCAAAAGGCCGAGGCTGGCAAGACCTCATCCAAGAAACGCAAAGAAGTCCCCCTCAGCTGATTCTTCAGAACGCAGCAAGAAAAGTAAGAAGGTCGAGAAATCTGATCCAAACAAGCCCAAAGCCAAAGAAACTCTAATAGATGAACCTGAACCTGATGACACACTTAAAGTTGAAGAAATGATGGTACAACGAGCTGTTCAGGAAAGTCTTGATAGTACTCCACAGGGTCATCCAGTCAAAGGAGTGATAATTTCTGAGCTTGAGCCCGACTCTAGGAAGTCACCACCACCCCTGTATGTGGAAGGCAAGGGAAAAGATGTAGCAACCGATGAATTAGCAGCACATACACTTCTGAAAATCTCAACTCCAGATCCAAAGTCAACCTCATCACAGTTCATTTTCAAGAGGCGGTCTCCCGAACCATCTGCCACCGAAGTCACTGCAGAAAAGACCGTATCCACATCTCTAAGTCATGAACAAATGGGAGAGTCGAATGATTCCGATTCTGAAGCTGATCAATCACATAAACCGGAAACCTCAACATTTCATACAGAAAAAGTTTCCAGTGACAAGCCTCATCAGGAGTTGGAAGGAGTCACTGTGAAACCATTAGAGACTCTTCACTCTGAATTCGTATCAGCAGTATATCCTGAGGTGCAAGATAACCTCAAGCTGAAATCTGATGATCCAAAGATGGCAGTTGAACCCGAGAGCTCTACGGGAACTCTTGCATCTTACAAGAACTTCGAAACTTACGGTGACCAGTTCTTGGTTGATAAACCATCAGAATCATAGGCATACAAATCAGGTGAAGAACATGAAGAAGCAATCTCTATGGTGGACGTTCCGATTCATCAAGACTCTTCCAACACACCTACCCTGACTGTACCTGCATCCACAGCTGAGACTTCTAAACAAGAGTCCCCTCAAACTATTCCTACTCCTGTTATCACTTCGCAAGCTACCGCTACCACGACCACTGCAACACAAAAACCTGCACCCACACTTGAAAGTATTGCCACTCAAGTTGATGATATTCTTCAGATCACAGCAGACACAGTTATGGACAATGCGACCATTAACGAGAAATTGACAGAACATGAAGTGGTGATAAAAAGTGTGAAGGATCTCAAACTTCAGCAAACCCTCAAGAATCATGGAGACAGATTGCACAAGCTAGAGCAGCTCAACATTGACCGTCTCGTCTCCGATTCTATTGAAGATCAAGTTCAAGAAGCAGTTAGCTATGCTATGGAAGCTCCTCTGAGGTCAAGGTTCAAAGACCTTTCCACGTTTGATATGAAGCTGATCCTACAAGAAAGGATGTTCGAGAACAATCAGTATAAGGGGCATGAAGCGCACCGAAAGCTGTATGAGGCCCTTGAAGGATCCATTCTTCAAGACAATGCTGAACAACATCATAGAGATATGGAAAGGGAACGTAAAAGAAAAAGAAAGCATCAAAATCACCCACAGCCTCCTCCCTCATTTCCACCACCACCTCCACCTCCCGGTTCAGCTGGACCCACAGGTACCTCGGGACAATCTGGAGGTGTTGTGGCGAAATCTATGCCACCTCCTCCAACTTCTTCATCAAAGAAGCAATCCACCAAGAAATCGACATCCTCATCAAAGCAAGCACAACATACAACATATGCTGCCTGGACTACAATTGACACGGGATCTGCTGATATGGTCTCTCCAATTCATGACGATAAGGTAATCAATGAAGAATCAATGGTATCTCATGCTGCAGCATGTTCAGACGAAGATGAAGATGACGCCTCTACCTCCCACATATCACAAAAGGAAGAATGGTGGCAATCAATCTCCAGAACCGATGATGCTCCTCCTGTCAAGCTCTCCAAAGAAGAGTTGCAAGCATGTATAAGACCAAAGACTGCTAAACTACCAACGACAGAGCCAACCTGGTCCTTGTCTCCATCAGATCAACCAGTCTCCGACAACAACTGGGTCAATGCCATAGGCAACAGCTTCGTTCCTCCAGCTGAAAATTCCTTGCTTTCACAAACCGGAGATATGGGAACGTTTATTACATGGTTCTGCAAGAAGCAAGGAATCAGCAAATTGACTCAGAAAGATCTGGAAGGCCCAGCATACGACATAGTCAAGGCCTTTCACCCTGATGTAACTCATCTTCAATTTCAAATGGAGGAATGTCACAAACTGTTCAACGATCTAGTCGATGAAGAAATTACTCAACACAGCTACAGCAAGCCACTACCGTTGGGTGGGTCTCCAGGGCATGTTACCATTCAGGCTGAATTCTTCTTCAAAAAAGATCTTAAGTATTTACGGTTTGGAAGCAAGCAACGCAAGTACGCCTTGTCCATCACTAAGATGAAGGCTGATCGCTACAACGACATCGGTTTGGAGCAGATGGTACCGGGTGGAATATGGATAGATGAAGAGTGTGAGTATGATGTTCCAGCAGCTTTGGGCATATCACATTGGTGGTTTAAGAAGCAACAATTCTATGTTGAGAGATTCAAAGCCAAAGGAGACAAGAAATCTGTTCGCTCGCCTCTTCAAATTATCAGTGTGGTAAATGTCAAGATTCATTCCATTTATGGGTATGACTACTTGAAGTCCATCGTTCTACGGCGCGCAGATCTTAGGGACTACGAGATCTCTGAAAGTGACTTCAAGCATCTCCGGCCCAATGATTTCGAAGATCTTTATCTGCTTCACATCCAAGGAAAACTACATCATCTAGCACCGCATGAAAATAAGACGCTAGTATTTGCTGTTCTTCATTGGATGAGGGGACTAGTCATAAGGAAGCGAGTCGAAGATCTTCAACTTGGCATTGAAAGCTACCAGACACAACTTAACCTCACCAAGCCACAATGGGAGATCGGGAACTTGGAACCAGTAGCTGATTTCACAGTCATTGACTCTCCAAGAGCTGTGGTGTTCAGAGACAAGTACAGTGTTCCCGTGGTCATGCGACTAGATGAACTACACAAGTACTGCGATGGCACTTTGGAAATGGTTGATGAAGCATCGGACCTCCGAGTGAAAGAATATCAAGTCTACTCAAACAGACCTGGAAAATACACCAGCCAATGGACAGATCATAACTTGAAAATCAATAACAAAGCTCTAAATGCCATTCGACATCGTCTGAAGATGAGGAGGATCTACTGTAGCCTTGAGTGCTACGTGGGGGAAGAGTTCGTGATGGTGACTACATGCTTCTTCAAAGAACTGTGTGATTCATCGGAGTGATTACTTCGAATCATCTAGTTTTGCTAATTTATTTGAGTGATGTAATAATGACATTTGAACTCTACTTATATATATAAAATGTTTTTGAATGTCTTATGTCTTTCACTGCGTGTGGATTATCCGAAATATTGTACGCTTCAGTGCAACCTTTCTAGAAAAAAGAAGAGAAGTCTTCTTTCATCCCAAAATCTCTCTCTTTTAAAATTCTTCAAGAGAGATTTTGTGGTTTACAAGGTGGAAATTGGACTTAAATTTTCGCAAATACCTTGCCGCTCAACTTAATGACCACAAAACGTTATATTGAAAACGGGTCATTAATTGAGGGGGAGCGTATTTGCTCAAAATTTCTGCACCTTTAAAAACTTTGTGCACCAGCAGCAGTGAAAGTGTGTCTCAAAATCAGTAAATGTTAAAACTTCTATCACATTTTCTCCCAACTTTCCTCTAAAATCATTTAAATCAATTGGGATCACAAAATCTCAAAAGATTTGAAATTTTTTGATCGGGGGAGAGAATGTGATTTAAATATAAAACTGATTTAAAAATGTGATGTTTTTGGACTTAAAAGTTGTTTGTTGAGTACATAAAGGGCAGCCGTGGATTCAATTTTGAAAAATGCTCCTTGCTCAAGTTTTTAAGTATGTTCTCCCGTATGTGCTAAAACTTTGAAGTTTTTGATTTTTAATCAAAGCACATATTGAGGGGGAGCAAGTGAATTAATGATGAATACATGATCTCAAAAGTAAGCTCACCCGTATGTGCCAAAGTTTTAAAAACTTTCAAATTGAATCAATCAATGTGCACATATTGAGGGGGAGCAAGTGGCTAAGAGTCTTTTGCGTGTTTTTACAATAACAAGTAGAAACCGTGAATTGTTTATGACTCAGATTTGACTCATGAATTGACGAAACATGAAAAGTCGTGAATCGAAAGGACTAGTCCTGGCCGGGTAATAATTTCAAGCTGGTTTAACCGGTGATGTAAGCGTGTCTCGAAGAGGACTGGTCTAAGTAGAAAGTACCGTTTCGAGTAACTCTTCTTAGATGTATACTTTGACGGGTCTAACTTCCTTTTTACGGCATGTTAACAACTTCAAGTTAGTTACTAGGGCTAGTTATCACCTAAAAGCTGATAATGGATCCCTTTAACTAAGCAACGTAAACGTGTCCCTATGGTATATGTCTATTGAGAGCAGATCAATTCAAATAAGTGCAACTCACCCCGACATGTGCAAATTTGTATCTTAAACCTATGAGCACATGTTAAGGGGGAGCATTTGAAAAATGATAAAACTCTGGAAGTGTTAACAAAATGTGTTTCTTAATCATAAACACTTTGAGAGAATTTTCAATGATTTGGTTATATGGCGATTGTGGAAGATACCAAAAGACCGACCACTTTAATTTAATGCATGGAGTTATAAGGATGGTAAGGTTAGGTATATGCTCCCATGATCCACCGAAACCGGAGGGATCTTCCCAGGGACAATCCAATAGATAGATTGAAGTCCTTAGGAATGATTGAAAAAAGGAGAAAAGTGAGAAAGGGAAGAGTGCCGACTAAGATTGAGCTAGGACTGGAACAAACCCAACAAGGTCCTAGTAATGAAGTCTCGGTAAGCACTGAAGGGGTTGAAGAATTAAAAAGAAATGAAATGAGAAAGGGTGAAAAGAAATAGCCCTCCAATTATTCAACCTTCGGGCAGAAACCGGGTTCAACTCATATGCTACTGATTGTTACTAAGGTAACATCGGTATTAAAGAAAAGACGTCATGGACCCAGTGATGCACTGCACTAAACCTTCCAGCCACTCAAGTTCTCTTAAAAGAGCTTGTTTCATTCTCACGGGGAACCGGTGTAATCTATCAACTTGTCTCTTAGAGCTAGTTGATATTGAAACAAGAGACCCCTCCCTAGTCTCCGCATAGGATAACCAATGTGCACTTATCGAGTCTAGAGCCAAGAGATGCATCAAAAGATCTCACAGGAACACTTGATACTTCTACACTGGTTGTTCAACATTAAGGACACCAGATGTAATATTTTGAGTCCTACGCAGATCTTAGCAATCTGCGAAGAACACTTATGAGGGAATATACATGAGTATTTCCTAGCGATTGAGTGGAAACTCCTGCCAGGGTCAACATCAAACAGCCCTGACAGCAGGTCACTTCGGTAATCTCTTATGGATTATGCTTAGTGTTCGCGGTGGTATTCCAAAAGGTCTACAGTCGTGGGGTGATCTCCAGCGACTCACCTAATCGTTGGTGTACTTCGGTATGTCAGTGAAAGCCCTTTCGGGGGCATCCGATTAGGAACGGCCTTAGTAAGGATTAGAGAAAGTCTTCACACTATGCTGTTGACAATCTCGAAGTCCAAACTTGTAAGTGCTGGTATGTTTATTACTAACCAAGTTTTATGTAGCTCAACATAACAAACTTATCATTTTCACCACCATCACTCTAGTTCCACATGCTCATACCAGCATCTTAAAGGAGCCGTCAGAACCATTCAACCATGGAGATTCACTCAACAAAGATGTATGAGCATGTTGGAAGGGCGTATTCACACCAAAGACTAAGAGGTTGACGATTGATGCCGATTGCTGAAAAGATGCTGATTCATCATCTCATGCTTACACTTCAACATCAAATCCAAAGAAATCATGATCAAGGAATGGGCTTCAACTATGCTTCCACAACTCTGATGCAGAAGATCATGATCCAGAAAAGTGTGAGCATGACGACTCAAAGACAATCACAACATCACAAAGAGACACTTCCACTCAAAGATGACTTGAAGCAAATTATTTGGATGATGAACATGAAGAAATACCAAAGATCATCCTACTCATCAAGCAAGTCATCTAGAGTCCGCTGCTGAAAGCACAAAGTACTTTTCAATTAAGAATCAACAACTACGAGCTACAAAAGTATCTTCAAAGATCTCAATGCAAGAATTCAAGATTTAATTTCGGGGTGACCTCCCTTAGGGGGAGATTGTTAGGAATACGATTTTTCTTAGAAAAGATTCGGTCACCCCAAATACGATTAAGCATTGTTTAGCTCGTTGATGTGTGTAAATACTCATCATTTTCTATCACCTGAACTGCCAAAAAAAGCCAAAAACACCAAATAATGCTCAAAATAATGGAAATATTCCAAGTGTGTTTTATGAGTCTTAATGCAAATGTTTGAAACAAATGAAAAACAAGCAAAGTCTGCACAATTGGCAGTTTCAGTCCTCAACTTTCACAATTGTCAAAACACTGTCCCTAAATAGTTCAAAATATGCAAAATCATTAAAAGGTCCTTGGGGATTCATAAGTTGTCAAAACAACCCTTTGAATATAAAATCACAAATTTACACACTATGGTCCCTCAAGTTTGAAAAATGTCAAAATAGTCCTTGGTGAATTAAAAAGTGAAAATAATCAAAAATAAACTTGTACTATTCATAAATGACATAATTGGTCCTTGTGGTAAAAATTTGGAAAATTACAGGTTTGGTCCCTGAAGTTTCACAAGTTGGCAGAAATGTTCCCTGGACTTTCAAAAGTGAAATTATCAACTCTAGTCCTTGGTACTATTCAAATATGCAAGATTAACCTTGCGAACACTTTGGAAAATCACAAAACCCAACCCTTCAGAAAATCAGAAAATTGCGACAAAGTCTTGCTGATTTATATAAACCAACCGGATTTGATAATCCCTATAAATCCAATCCTTTAACCCTTAACTAGGGCCCCACCTTAAACCTCCTTTTTCTTCTTTTCATATTCCTATTTCGCTCTACACTTCCAACACGCTACCACACACCTCCACAAGCTTCCCGAGCACATTACACCTAGAGATTGAACCGCTGGTTAAATACTGTCCCGTAACGCGTCTGCATATCCAATTGACGGTGCCATTTCTCCTCCACCGCTTCTATCCTACTCCCACTCTCCCATTGTCTCCTTTGTTATTCACATTCTTCTCCAAATTCGCCCATTTCCAGTTGTCCCATTCCAGCCCGAGACTCAATTACTAGCGACCATTGGTCGCAGGTTGTTCCCCAGTTAGCCTCTACTACTTCAATCTCTTTTATATTTTCCTCTTCCTCCCTCCCCTTAGATCGCATCTACTTCCCTTTCTATCACGCTTTCTCCTCCTCCTATCA
>LBNU01025670.1:3321-17506 GCA_014162995.1 Artemisia annua | reverse complement strand
ATCCCCTAAACAAAATGAGGTTCGTCAGGTTATTGGTGAAAATCAACTTTCTATTTGTGCTATTTTGGAATCGCATGTCTCTAATTCTCGTCTTCAGGAGTTATGCATGAGGGTGTTTAAAGGTTGGGATTGGACTTCTAATGGTAATTTTTGTAGTAGTGGTTCTCGTATCATTTTGGGATGGAATGTGGATGTGGTTGATTTGAATGTGGTTGCTATGTCGGATCAGGTGATACAGACTTTCGTTCGATTTAAGGCTGATAAAAAGGAGTTGTTTTGTTCTTTTGTTTATGCTCACAATAAGTATACTCATAGGAGACCCCTTTGGGATAATCTTGGATTACATAATCAGCTGGTTTGTAATCGTCCTTGGTGTGTTCTTGGGGATTTCAATTCAGCCCTAAATTTAGAAGATAAGATCGAGGGTTCGTCGGTTATTGATATTGCGATGCGGGAATTTAAAGAATGTGTTGATGCTAATGAGTTGGTTGATATTAATCGTTCGGGGCTGCAATTTACTTGGACTCAAAAGCCAAGAGGATTTGATGGTACCTTGAGGAAGATTGATCGTATAATGGCTAATCTTGGGTTTTTAGATTCTTTTGCTGGTGCCCATGCTATTTTCCAACCGTACCGGATTTCTGATCACTCCCCGGCTATTATTCATATTCCTACGACGTGTAAGTTTAAACCTAGACCTTTTAAATTCTCTAATATTCTGGTTCAGAATTCACGGTTTAAACAGCAAGTTCAAGAGTGTTGGGGTACATCGGTGAGTGGTTTTCATATGTATAAAGTGGTTAGTAAATTGAAGGCGCTTAAAAAGCCTTTTCGAAGAATGCTTTTTCAAGAAGGGAATATTCATGAGAATTTTACTAAACTTCGTCATGAATTGGATGCGGTTCAGCGTGCCCTTGATTTGGATCCTTTTAATGTTGATTTGCGTGAGGAGGAAGCGTGCTATCTTAATGCATTCAATGAAGCAATTTTGAAGGAAGAATGTTTTCTCAAGCAAAAGGCTAAGGTTGAATGGCTTCGGGTTGGTGACTCGAATTCTGCATATTTTCATAAGGTCGTTAAGAGTAGGAAAGCTAGGAGTCGGATTGATTCTATTTGTGATGGTAATGGCGTGCAATTGATGGAGGATCAAGTTCCTAATGCTTTTGTTTCTTACTTTACTTCATTTCTTGGTCAAGAGGGGCCTATTTTGCCTTTGGATGATTCTGATTTGTTTACATCGATTCTTGACCCTAATGTGGCTTTACATACGGTTCGTGATGTTACGCCTCGTGAGGTCAAAGATGCTATTTTTTCGATGGGTGATGATAAGGCTCCGGGTCCTGATGGTTATTCGGCTGCGTTTTTTAAGGGTGCTTGGGATATTATTTCGGATGATATTATTAAGGCGGTTCGGGAATTTTTTGTTAATGGTAAGTTGTTGAAGGAGATTAATCATACTACCATAGCCCTTTTGCCTAAGATCAATGCTCCCACTCGGTTAACTGATTTTAGGCCTATTTCGTGTTGCAATGTGCTTTTCATGTGTATTAGTAAGATTATTGCAAACCGGATTAAGGATAGTCTTACCAATTTGGTTAGCCCGAATCAATCTGCGTTTGTTCCTGGTAGATGGATTGCTGATAACATTCTGCTTACTCAGGAGCTGATGCATAATTACCATCTCAATCGTGGTCCGTCTAGAGGTGCTTTTAAGGTTGATATTCAGAAGGCGTACGATACGGTGAATTGGGAATTTTTGAGGGGTATTCTGGTTCGCTTTGGTTTTCATTCGCGTATGGCTCATTGGATTATGGAATGCGTGTCTACTACTTCGTTTTCGATTAGCGTGAATGGTATTTTGCATGGTTATTTCAAGGGTAAGCGTGGATTAAGACAAGGGGATCCGTTATCGCCTTATCTTTTTACGCTTGTTATGGAGGTGCTTACCCTTATTTTGAGGCGTCGAGTTAGGGATTCTGAGATGTTCACTTTCCATCACAAATGTTCTCATCTTAACATTATTAACCTTTGTTTTGCTGATGATTTGTTCTTGTTTGCTCATGGTGACGCTCATTCGGCTGGTATTATTATGGATTCTTTAGAGGAGTTTAAGGATGTTTCGGGCCTGTCTCCTAGTTTGCCCAAGAGTACCGCTTATTTCTGTAATGTTCTTAATCATGTTAAGCTTGCTATTTTACAGATTCTTCCATTTGTTGAGGGGACTTTGCCTGTGAAGTATCTTGGAGTGCCGTTGGTTACTACTAGATTGATTTTCAGAGATTGTAAAGAATTGGTGGAGAAGCTGGCTAATCGCATCAATGATTGGAGGAATAAATCCCTCTCGTTTGCTGGTCGACTTCAGCTTATTCAGTCAGTTCTATCTTCTATGCACATCTATTGGGCCTCGGTTTTTGTTCTCCCTGTTCGTATTGTGTCTGATCTAGAGCAGCTTATGCGGGGTTTTCTTTGGAAAGGCTATTCTAAAGTTGCTTGGGAGGTTGTGTGCTTACCTAAAGAGGAGGGTGGGCTTGGGATTCGTAGGCTTGAATCATTTAATACGGCTCTTATTGCTGCTCATATTTGGCGTTTGTTCAATTCTATGGATTCTTTGTGGGTTAAATGGATTCATACATACAGGTTGCGTGGTCGTAACTTTTGGGATGTTCCATGTCGTGGTAATATGTCATGGAGTTGGCGGAAGATCCTTCAGATTAGGCCTCTTGTTAGGCAATTCGTTTGGTATAATATTGGTAATGGTTTGAAGGCTTCAGCTTGGTTTGATAAGTGGTGTTCGGTTGGTCCTCTTTCTCTTATTGTGTCCTCGAGGGATATTCATCGGGCTGGTTTTACTTCTAATTCCTTGGTTCGGGACATTATTTTGGAGGATGCTTGGGCTTGGCCGAATGTGTGGGGAACTAAGTATCCTATGCTTACATCTATATCGGTTCCTAATCTTAATGCTAATGTGGATGATCGGTTAGTTTGGAAGACGGGGGATGGTCATGTCAAGTCTTTCTCTGTTTCGTCAGTTTGGGAGTGTATTCGGCCGCGTGGACAGGTTGTTGATTGGTTTCATCTTGTTTGGTTCACGCACCGTATCCCGAGGCATGCTTTTCATTTGTGGCTGGTTATGAGAAGGAGGCTTCGTACTCAGGATATGCTACGCTCTAATGACCCCTCTAGTGGCGCCCTTGTGTGCCCTTTGTGCAATATTCAACCGGATTCTCATGATCACCTTTTCTTTGAGTGTTTGTTTTCTTTTCAGGTTTGGGACTCGTTGAAGGTGTTTGCTGGTCTTACGGACATTCCTTCTTCTTTAGAGGATGTGGTACATCATTTGACTCCTATGTCTACATCTCGGTCTGTGAGGAGTGTTGTTTCAAAGCTTTTGTTTGCGGCGACTTCTTATTTCATTTGGCAAGAAAGAAACAACAGAATCTTCAAGCAGCAACGTCGGTCTGAAAGTCAATTGATTGATGTGATTAAATCAACGGTGCGTTTGAAGCTTCTTACATGTAGATTCAAGAGGAGAGCTAATGTGCTTGACTTATTGCGTGTGTGGCGGTTGCCTACGTCTCTTATGCATTCTTAATGGCTTGTTCTATCCTTGATGCTGATTTCTTGTTATGGGAGCGTGAGGCTGGTCTTGTGTCCCTGGTTGATGTTTTTGGCGGTAGTCGGTTTTCGTTGGAGATTCGGGTGAGTGCTGTACTCTTTTTCCCTACTCCAAGGTTTTCCCACTGGGTTTTTACTTGGAAAGGGTTTTTAAGGAGGCAGGCTCATCTGGTTCATCAATCTCCTTCGAAGAGATGGGCGGATATTTGCGGTCATTCTTGTGTGATTAGATGGTTATTTCCGGTAGGAGTTTTGGTTATTGTATGTATTTTCAGTTTTAATGCTTAGTGGCCTGTCACAAGCGTTTTAGTTGGATGTTCAAGCGTTGCTTGAGGTTAATGTGGTACTTCAGCTACATTCCATTGTACTTAAACGATTTTTTGGTGTAATATAATTTACCGGGTGGAATACCCTTTACCCAAAAAAAAAATAAAAAAATAGATGATGTAAACGGTCGTTAGCCAAAATAACTAACGTGTTACTTATAACATAATTCACTTAACACCAGTAAAAAAGATGACCACGAGTGTTATTTTTCTGCAAGGATAAGGACTGTCCATGCAACTTTAAAATTAGAGGGATGACAGATGAATTTTTTGACAATCACAGGGACCATTTACGTAATTTACTCTAAATTTTAAAGTCAATGAATCACATATTGATGGTCTTTGCTTACACTTACGTACAACATAAGATTTAAAATAGAATGATCACATGCCAAGAGTTTAATGTGAAATTTTATTATATATACTGTAGATCTCATGACTACGTGGCTTTTGAAACCTTTATAAACCCCATCAAACCTCACCTTCCAATCAACAAAAAAACACAAACACACACAATGGCAGTTGCTACATCTTATAAGGTTAATGGGACAACACTATTGTTGGTGTTTGTTTTTGTGTTTGCTATATTAAGAATAAGTCATGCAGCTGCTGTCCCAGCGGTTTATGTGTTTGGGTCCTCGATTGTGGACGTTGGAAACAATAATTACTTGCCACGTTCAATTGCTAGGGCTAATTTTTCTCACAATGGCATCGATTATCCTAATGGGATATCTACCGGACGATTCTCTAATGGCAAGAATATTGCTGACTTTATTGGTATGTTCAGTTTTACTTGCTATACGTAGCCACAAATTGAATTAACAAGTTTATTAGGTTTGTAACTTTGTATACAAAGTAAATGATCGAGCTAATTAACAAGTACACTCATGGAGTTGCACGCAGTAGGTTAACGTGTCACTTTACTTTGTTAGTTATATGATTATATATATGCAGTAAAGTTGAAATTAAGTATTGCGTTTTGGCAGCGGCAAAGGTGGGATTACCAACATCACCACCATTTCTATCGTTGACGGGCATGACACCGCCAATCACCGGAGTCAGCTTTGCATCTGGTGGGTCTGGCATACTTAACAGAATCGGTGAATACGTTGTAAGTATATCGTTAGCACAACAAGTAGGAAACTTTTCTATGGTCCGTGACAAACTAATCCAACAACTCGGACAATCGGGTGCCCAAATGCACCTATCACAATCCATATTCACAATCTTTATGGAAATAACGATATATCTGCATATTTTTCCCCTTGTTCCGAAGTCGCCAAACAGTACACTCCACAAGAGTATGTTGATCTTATGCTGTCCACCTTTAAAGGGTTACTCAAGGTACCAAAATTTTGTAGTGAACAAGTTAAATAATTTGAATATTTGAATGATTTTTGCGAATTTGCATGTGAATTGTATAGATGATGTATGGATTGGATGCGCGAAAAATGGTGGTGTCTGGAGCTGGGGCGATGGGTTGTTTTCCAGCTCAAAGAAAGACAAATAGCATGGGTGAATGCAATGTCGAAATAAACTATTGGTCGGCTAGGTATAATGAAGGGCTAAAGATCATGCTACAAGAATTGAAGTCTGAATTATTAGACATGAATTATGTATATTTTGATTTGTATGGTGCCATGATCAACCTCTTTCAGGATCCTAAAACTTATGGTATATTATTTACTTAAGACTTTAAGTATATATCATCAACTAACATATCTAACCTTTTGTTACAATAGAAGTACGATGATTTGAGCTTACGGTGTATGTTTGATTATAGGATTTACGGAAATAAAAGCCGCTTGCTGCGGACTTGGGAAGCTAAACGCTGACTTGGGATGTATTCCAATATCGGAATATTGCCCGAACAGGAAAAACTATGTTTTTTGGGATTCTTTACATCTTACGGAAGTGGTTGCAAGCATGTTTGTCGACATCTTATACGGTGGAACAATAGAGTATGCGGTTCCCATCAATATGAGGCAACTTATTGATGTTTCAATGGTTTGTGGGATGTGACAAAACATACAAACGTTGTAACATCTTACGTTATTGTAAAATTTCGATTCGCCTCCTTTATCTCAATAATAATTGGTTGTTGCGACAAACATATGGAACTTATATATATTAAATACTTCGTACTTTTTTGTTTCGTTTACTTTATAAGATCTCCATAAAGCAAGATCATCTTTCCTTTGTGGAAGTGTTCATATTCATCACTGCTATTTAAAAGCTTGTTTTTAACGCAACTTATATATATATATATATATATATATATATATATATATATATATATATATATATATATATATATATATATATATATATATATATATATATATATATGTATGTATGTATGTATGTGTGTGTGTGTGTGTATATATATATATATATATATATATATATATATATATATATATATATATATACTAGTTACAATGCCCGCGCACGGGCGGGGTTTTTTCTAATATTTTTAATTATGTATTATAGATTGAAAATACAAACAAATTAACGTGTTCTAAATGCTTTTACTTACTGGATTTAAAATAGGAAATTTTATATATATATGTATTTTATTTTTTTAATGTTTCTATATAATGATTTTGGAGCCAATGCCGCGGTAATCTCCCTAGCCAAATGAGACCTCAGATGATTGCATTATTATCCCAATAATAAAGAATAAAGGATGCAAGGCTATAGACAATGCAAGGAACATGACAGAATTGCTACGTATTCATTGGCTTTCCATAATAGTATTAGTTCATGCGTTTTAATTTTACGGGCCTTGTTATATATGTTAAGGACCAAGAGCTTGGATTGCATCACTCATAAGTTAATTGGGTCTTATAAAAAGCCTACACCATTTAAAAGTAATATAATGTTGAAATTAAACATACGAATACTAATTATTTTTATTTATTTATTTATTTATTTCGTAAAGTTTGACATAAAATTGTGAGTTTAAAGCAAATTGCATATAATACTATTGTAGATAAAAGAATAACGATCAAATAGGTCATTGTGTCAAATAGAGCTAAGAAGAATAACGATCAAATTTAGGCCATTGTGTCAAATAGAACCAAAACGAATAACGATCGAACACAGTCAAGGAGACAATTTTCTATCGGAATGATTGGTGATTATATTCAAGTAGTGCTTGCGGCATCCTAAGGGTGGAGGGTGTGGTTGGGGTATTTCCTTCACCACGTCAGCTCCACATCACCATTTAACACTTCCATTTTTTTTTCTTTTCATTTCCCTTAACCTTTGCAGCACATTCTTTCTCCTCCCTTAAACATTTTATCATTTTTATCATTCAAAAACACTCGCAAAACAAACATACCAATACCCAATATATGCAAAAGAAATATAATATTATTTCTCTCTCTTGTCTATGCTTCCCAATATATGCAAAAGAAATATAATATTATTTCTCTCTCTTGGCTATGCTTGTTTTTTGGTGCGGGAGTAGAGTCCCGAAAAGGAGGATTTTTTGTTTTCCCGCGATGAATGAATTGGGGTTCCCGCAAGGAAAAGCTTTTCCTTTGACTTTGCCGAAGGTGCACCCTATAGCCTAACTATTTATTCTTATTTTTATTTAGACCCACGTGCGTACTTGGTTTTGACATAAGTTGTAACAACATTTTCTTAAGATATGCATTTCAAAGGAAACACATTGGTTTGTAACATCAATATTAATATTCTCACTCGTGTTCGTCATATGCCTCTGATTTAACAGTCGACAATAATAGATCATCATATATNAATACAAACAAATTAACGTGTTCTAAATGCTTTTACTTACTGGATTTAAAATAGGAAATTTTATATATATATGTATTTTATTTTTTTAATGTTTCTATATAATGATTTTGGAGCCAATGCCGCGGTAATCTCCCTAGCCAAATGAGACCTCAGATGATTGCATTATTATCCCAATAATAAAGAATAAAGGATGCAAGGCTATAGACAATGCAAGGAACATGACAGAATTGCTACGTATTCATTGGCTTTCCATAATAGTATTAGTTCATGCGTTTTAATTTTACGGGCCTTGTTATATATGTTAAGGACCAAGAGCTTGGATTGCATCACTCATAAGTTAATTGGGTCTTATAAAAAGCCTACACCATTTAAAAGTAATATAATGTTGAAATTAAACATACGAATACTAATTATTTTTATTTATTTATTTATTTATTTCGTAAAGTTTGACATAAAATTGTGAGTTTAAAGCAAATTGCATATAATACTATTGTAGATAAAAGAATAACGATCAAATAGGTCATTGTGTCAAATAGAGCTAAGAAGAATAACGATCAAATTTAGGCCATTGTGTCAAATAGAACCAAAACGAATAACGATCGAACACAGTCAAGGAGACAATTTTCTATCGGAATGATTGGTGATTATATTCAAGTAGTGCTTGCGGCATCCTAAGGGTGGAGGGTGTGGTTGGGGTATTTCCTTCACCACGTCAGCTCCACATCACCATTTAACACTTCCATTTTTTTTTCTTTTCATTTCCCTTAACCTTTGCAGCACATTCTTTCTCCTCCCTTAAACATTTTATCATTTTTATCATTCAAAAACACTCGCAAAACAAACATACCAATACCCAATATATGCAAAAGAAATATAATATTATTTCTCTCTCTTGTCTATGCTTCCCAATATATGCAAAAGAAATATAATATTATTTCTCTCTCTTGGCTATGCTTGTTTTTTGGTGCGGGAGTAGAGTCCCGAAAAGGAGGATTTTTTGTTTTCCCGCGATGAATGAATTGGGGTTCCCGCAAGGAAAAGCTTTTCCTTTGACTTTGCCGAAGGTGCACCCTATAGCCTAACTATTTATTCTTATTTTTATTTAGACCCACGTGCGTACTTGGTTTTGACATAAGTTGTAACAACATTTTCTTAAGATATGCATTTCAAAGGAAACACATTGGTTTGTAACATCAATATTAATATTCTCACTCGTGTTCGTCATATGCCTCTGATTTAACAGTCGACAATAATAGATCATCATATATTTTTTTATAGGAGGTGATTTGCACACTTTTATAACTGATTGACGCAAACTGAAATTTATAGTGTCTTGACATTTATACCCTCACATTACTTTTACTTATTTTTACACTGTAAGGGTATAAATGTTAAAACACTCTATTGAGTGCCTTAATCAATTATAAGAGCGCAAATCACCCCCATTTTTTATATCCCAAAACAAAGTAGTTAATTTGAAAAATGATTTCAAAACGGATTCCAACATTGATAGATGATTGGGTTCGGATATAGCTACATAATAACTATATCCACAAGAAATTTCTTATCATATATTGCACAAGCAAACATGACAAGTGGTTCAAGTCTCACATGGATAGTACTAAGCTAATTATTAATTTGTCACTTCCAATTATATGTTCTTTGCTCTTACATTTCCAACAAATGAAAATGCGTATATGTTAAATAGCGTATCATTTCCTTTACATTTTAAATCAAATATTTTAATAATTATCTTTGCTATCCAAACATACCAAGTTAGCACAACTGCATCTTAGACTAAAAAATTTATCAGCAGGCCAGCAAGATGAGGATTGGTGAGCTTTGTCCTTTAAATGACCACTCTCTTATTCTGCTTCGGTTTCGTTTTGTTTAACACGTGGTAATGTCGAGGCACTTCTTTACTCTTAGCGATGTTGTAGCTGAACCGATCCGGCCTTTGTTTGAGCCGGTGGGTTGTGATTGAGCTTAGCTTGGCAGATCTCGCACCGTAATGCGAGTGCTTATTTACGAAAGAGAGATCGTTGGTATGGCTGCTGCTAATTTCAATAACCTGCACATCCCGTTCAACATCCAACATGTCACGTGGCAATTCAGTTGCCAGGAATAATTGTTTTAGTTCATCGTAAACGTTGATGGATACTTCTAAATTGTTTTTCCTAACATCCAAATACATACTCCAGCTTTCAAGGGATGACCTGAACAATGTCGTCTACAAATTCCTTTATCAAACAGAGAAGCTCTATTTTGTCTCTAACATTAGGCGTGGACTACATATACAAATTAACTTTATTACTATAGAAAATTAGAAATAGACACAATGTCACTAAATTAACTTCATTGTGAAATGTTCAAAAATTCATTATTGCCTACTATATGATTCATAAAATAGTTTACCTTGGAAGAGAAGCGGTTCCCATCAAAATTAACTTTTGGGTTCTTCGCCAAAAACTCAAGCACTCTTTGTTGCCTTTGATATCAGCATAACATGCTTCATATATCTGTTCCGCACTTAAGAATTTCCTTGATTGATATAATAAAAAATTAAGATATGCTCATAACACTACAAAAGATAAACTGCTTAACGTTCATCTTTTTATAACCATGAGTTAATGGGGTCAAGTTGAGCCAAACCGCAAAACAATCTATTTTAACTAATGGAGAGTATATGATTATAAACATTATATTACAACACTCCAATTGAGTTTTAATATGTATGACCTAACACATTTTCGCCTATTTGACCCGTTATAGTTATAAGGGTAAAATTTGCAACCTTTGTATATATTATGTGTAACATAGGATTATTAACACTATATCAAAACACTCCATTTCACTATTAACATGTGTAACCCATTTGTGTTTGGGTCAAATCTGTTAACTTAACCCATTTGACCCATTAGAGTTAAAGATAAAAGATACGGAGTAAATATAATAACCAAATGTACATCAAAGTGTAAATTAATCATGTGTTTAACGTGAGCTCCGACAACATCTCAGTTTTACAGCTTGAATTGAGTTTTACAAAAGAAAAACTTATAACTTATGAGCCTTTATTAGGCCACTAAAACCATCTCAGTTTTACAGCCTGAATGCTAATATAAACTATGTACACAATCTAATTAAAAACTATAAATCATACCAAAAAGAATATGCATAACATACCCTTCCGTGTAGAGGAACTTTCCGTCTTTATCGCAACACAACACTTTTTAACCTTTCTTGCTTTTTACTCTTGAAACGGCTACATAAAGTTGACCATGTGAAAAGACCATGTTGACTCAACAATAGTGGTTGTTTGACATGCTTCTTCCTCCACCACCAGCACCACCACCACTGGGAACCATCTGTTTTGTCCTTTTTGATTATTGAAAGTTTAAGTTACAGTAAATAGCAATATAGTCACTCGATTAAAGATATCATAAACTGTGATCAAATACTGTCTCAATCAGCACTATATCCCCATATGAGCCTTTTTTTAGCTTTGATTGAACTTTGTAGTGGAAGCAAGAAAGTTGTGGGTTAATTTTTTGCCAACAGTGAGAGACTACGTACCGAAACTAATCAATCCATTAACACCTATTGATCCTATGATTTATGCCATGTTCTTACAGTTCTTAACTTACACCACTTGTTCGAGTTGATGCATCTGTAGAAGATGCATAACCAAGAGGGATTTGCAATTTAGATATACAAAAATAAACGGCTTAGCAAGAACACTCACGATGCTGATCTTGCTTCTATTGCTGCTGTTGCCGTTGCAAGTCAAGCTTCTGCAACTCTAGCTTCAATCGCCACCAGATGCTTTACGTTCTTTGTAATTATTCACGTCCCGCACATGCCCGTTTTATCGTTCTTCATTTGTTAGTCAACATATATTAAAGTTCAAAATATGTTTATCCAAATTATTTTATAAAACAATCTCAACTAAATTTTGAGTTCAGTTCTAACTTCTAATAAGTGTCAAATATTGATTACTATGATTGGTATAGTTCTAACTGAAGTAAATATCTGCATTATAATCAGATGTTCAGATATTCATATCATGATGAATTTTCCAGCATGACTAATTCTGCTACAAAATCTTAAAGGTTATCATTAATTTTGTGTTACGTCTTGTACACTGCACCGTATTCGTTTAGTGTTGTGTCTAAATGAAAAAGATAGCGATGGTGTCTTAATAGATTTATAAACCCTGAATCAACCCCCTAAACCCACCCCCTGAACCAACATAAGTGGGTGTTCTGGACTGCACTTACAAAACAGAGTACACTTTCCCACATTACATTTTGTCTCTAAAATCCCGCATATAATCAATGTTGTTTTGCCAAAATATAGTTTTACACCTTGCCTGAGATGTAATCTTTTTTTTAAATCGTTTAACATGCCTAAAACTCCACAAAAGTAAATCAAATTCAGTTATGTAAAAAAAGATGACACTGGTAATATCAATAGTGTTCAAGCAAACTATTAAGGCGACATCTAATTCATATAGAAATAGTACTTTGTCGCAAGCTTTTTGAAGTCAAATAGGTCTTTATGAACAAACATGGGCTCACACAGTTATAATAAGGAGAAAACATATAGCTTGATTACTATATTAGTACTACCAAGCAAAGAATACATGGACACATTAGTACTTATTTTCTTTATACCATTACTATAAACCATATTACAAATATCCCAAATGCTACAAAGTAAGGATACCTCATAAGCACACAATAAGCTTAATTCATCGATGATTTTTTATATCATTCAAGAGCCTCTTTCTTAGAATCTCATGCTTTTCATTAGTATCTTTAAAATGTCGGCACTGACAGTTTGCATATCATTGTCTTTATTACTAAAGTACATTTGAAATTTTTAGATATTGACCTTCGATCAGGAGGATATCAGTGTAAGTTTCATCTCCTGATGGTCATACTTCCTTGGTCGATAGAAACAATATATAAGCGTGGCAGATGGGGTGACCTTTTCCAGCTCTTTCCTCTCATGCATAGCGTACAACTGCAGACTTATCATTGTTAACATCAGATATCATACTCGACATAATTTTGCAGATCGTTAAACTTTTAGAAAACCATCTATGTAGTAAAACTAACACAATGAAAATAAAACATGAAATACCTTAAGTAGTCGCCTACTCTTTTCGATTTACTATTGGCAAAACATCAATCTATGAATTATAAGCTTGAACTTTCTTCTTCTGTTACTTCCTTATGCTCCATTTGATATCAACACAAGACATCTTTTACCCATCACCAAATCGCTTTCACTTGGCACCTTGCAAAAAACCAAACACAACTTGTTACATGATCACACTATCATAGAATAATTTCAACTTGTTACATGATCACATCGATGAACCATAGCATAATCACTCTGATCAAGCACAACTTCATTAACGTAGCAACTCTTTTTAAATGGTATAAAATCTTTAAGTATTGGTTCCGAATACGACAATTTCTTTTAGTACATTGTTTCATCTTTGAAAGCAATAATCACTGAAAACACAAACCGTACACACCTTTATTATCAAACACGTAATAAGCACAAAATTTACAATATTATACAAAGCTTCATTGAAGCAATTCATAAAACATTTGGTGACCAAACTACAAACACATCCGATCAGCCATATGACTCTCAAATACGAACCTAAGAATATTGACGACTGCAATAGAAGTAGACATTGAACCTAAAATCCTACCGAATTATTCAAAGATTGTTTCAGTGTATTTTGGGTTGTGTGGTCGAATGAATGTTGGAAGGGGATATCAATTGATGTGCTAAAGAAACTTTTTAAAACAAAATCAATCAATTCATAATCAAACTAATTATCCCAAGAATAAGAAATATGATAGAACACACAACATGAATTTAACAAAAAAAATCATAATATATATACTCGACTTGTCAGTAAAAGCAAAATCAAACCACAATTAATCAAAGGGTTATAAATTCAATGTAATCACCTGTATGAGATCGATCTGGTTTTGACCCATGGAAAAAACCCTAAATCAAAAACTTAAGCTTGATTTTAGGGATTTTTCTTCTTGTTCAGGGTTTTTTCGATTGTTTGATGGTTTTGTCTTGTAAATTTTAATTTTAACCCCTTACTGTTTTATAAATTACTCCGTCTGTTTTAAGGTATAACTTTTTATACTTTTGACACATATACTTTTCTACCCAATTTTACTAAAACAAACGAATTCAATTTTTTTTTGGCTAAATCAAGAAATATTTAGTTTTTTTAATTAAATATCTTTAAAATAAAGTAATAATAATAATTAAATTATTACCAAATAAGGTATGATTTGATTTAAAAAGTCCCTACTAGGGGTTTGTTTTATTAGAAAAAAGATATATATATACATATATATATATATATATATATATATATATATATATATATATATATATATATATATATATATATATATATACATATATATATA
>LBNU01025668.1:0-10534 GCA_014162995.1 Artemisia annua | reverse complement strand
TACACCAGGGTGTCTGTTGGTGTTCGTGGAGCCATAAGTCTTGATTAATTATCTGAGATTGGTGATGTTGTTAGATAGGAGGTCATGTAATAGATTATTTGTGAAAATGTTAATAAGAGTTTGAATTTGTCAAGTTGGGTTGTTGGATCTTAGGAGGAAACATTAGCTGTTATAAAAATTTTATTACTCCGTATTATTAAAGGGTAATGCTATCCCCTTGTTTCCATATCTTGGACATCTCAAAGCTCCTTTAAACCCAATATCATACCTTTAGGGGTGTGTTTGGTTTGTAGACAAGAATCACTATATAGGTGTTGGAACCTATGGATTTTATAAACAATATTGTGTATTGTGTCTATCCCACATAGGTGGGAGAATGAAGTGAAAGTGTGTTTATAAGTGCTATTTCTCTCACATGTTTAAAAGTCTTTTAGGATGCTTTTGGATGGAAATTTAGTGGATGATTAATTTGGTTTATATTATATTTATATTTATAATATATAATATATACTAGCTTCATAACCCGCCCAACGGGCGGGTTCGCTTCGTAATATTGTTTGACAAAAATATATGAACGTAAAATAAATAAAGAATAATGGCAAATATGTTAAACAAAAAAATTAGAAACCAAAATAATACAATGTTAATGTATTATACGTAAAGGATTCAAACAATGAACAGTGTGAGAGAGAAAATTATAAAACAATTAAAGTACATGATCCTATAACGAAATAAAACTTCATTTTACACAACGTTGGATGTGGAGTTTGTGTACTTTCCGTCTTTGTAAACAGCTTAGACCATTATTTTGGTGTTTTCGCTTGTCCTGCATGCCCATGACATTAGACATCTTTGTTTCCTTCCCCATTCCAAGAAGCTAAAAGTGATTGGTCATTTCCATGAAAGGCATATTAGGTGCATTGCATACGACATTCTACAAAATTATTGTGCTGATTCCATGACGTACACACAATCAGGTAAATATATACACACAATTCTTACGATCAGGTAATTATTATTCACTTTTTTCTAATTATGATTTTAGTAAGAAGAATAAGGGGGAAAGCAGCATATGTACTTTTTGCTGTGAGATATAGTAATATGAGAAGATCCGTGTTGAGCAAGAGATTTTTCTCAATTTAAATGAGGAAAATAAGATTTGTGATGTTTTATTTAATGATTCGCATTGGAGTTAGTAAGCCATAACAGCAGTAAGCTATATTGTTTGACAAACAAATAACGCTATTTAGGTGACTAATTTTCTAGCAAAGAAGTCTATAAATCAATATGAGGTGGATCCTTTCATAATTCTCATGTTGCTTAAAAAGTGTAATCATAAATCTCTCATTCCATCAAATGAAAAAGATTTCATGAATACAAACAGTTAGAATACTAAAAATATAATGCACAACAACAGTTAAGAGTACCATAGAATGTGCATGTAGAGAGAAAGAGTAAAAGGTAGTAATGTAGTAACAGCTAAGAGTACCATACTAAACCATAAAATGTGCATGTAGAGAGAAAGAGTAAAAGGTAGTAATGTAGTTACAGCTAAGAGTACCATTTGTCTTGCCACAATGAGGCGTTTATCAAGTTCAGGAATTACTAAGGATGCATTCATCATGCGCGAAACTGCTAACATATCAACAATCTATCCAATAAGAATTACTAAATCTTGTATGGTGAGCTAGAAGAAAGCAATCCTTACAGCTTTATCTAAATGAAATTTAGAGTATACTGTCCATCTTGCCACCTCTAGATATACACATATGTTCAAATTTAAACCTTTGCTAAATTGTTGACGCTACCAAATATAATAAAGCCATTGGAAAGGGCAGGTGACGGTGATGCATGCCTGCCATAGGAGACGTTGTATAACAAAGAAAGCAATCGGGTAGCCGAAGAAGATCCTCAACATTCCTGCCAGTAAAACAATACTTCCATTATCAACACAATTTTTTTTCATGATAAGACAATTAAGTTAAATCTATTAAAGATATACTTTCAATTGCATTAGTTTGTTTTTTGGTGCAGTATTGCATTAGTTTGTGCATCAACAACTTACATTGTGGTTCTAGCTTCTTGCTCTTTAAGAGTCTCCCCAACCCAAGCGATTGCCTTCAAACATTGAGATACAACTTATGTATTTGTCTCCAATTGCTTAAATTGAAATTTACCAAACTTATTTCTCTCCAGAGATATGAGGATCACTAAGGCTTACAGCGAAGGTAATAGTGAGAATGTTGAGGTACATCCAATCGATAGAAAACTCATATAAATTGGTCTAAGTTAATATGGGCATCCCTAAATAAATTTTCAATATGGAAAATGGGGGTTTAGCTTAGTATTAAAAACAACTTATTTCACTTTTAATGAAAACTTGTAACTTGGAACCCACTTGATATAAATTCTCAAATATAAGCTGTCATGAGTACTGAAACACAAATAAGTTGTTGTTTGGGTACTTACTGTAGGCATGATTCAATGGGTGTGTATGGATAAATACACTTTTTGACAATCTTCTATCATTTGAGCAGCCATTGTTAATTGTTTTCATTAAACCTGTCACAAAATCAATATCAAAAGAATAATATCCGAAATTACTAATTTGAAAATCCTGTGGATATAAACAAAACCAACATTACCAATTTTGGGTTAAGTTGGAAATTGCTACTGCTAAACCCGAAAGTTTGTACACCACCAGACTTTGAACAATAATGAATGGAATAAGAATTGATTACGAATCTAATATTCAAATTTCCATGAGAAGATACATATATTGACTCTTTCAAAATGGAACACTCATATACCGAAAGAGTTATACTATAATGAAACACCACGTCGAACATAACCATGTATACCACTTCTGCTACCGCGACTTGAAGTACTACCACTACCATGAGGCCTAGATTCTGTTGTATAATTAGACTTAACACAAACAATAGCGTACCTTAGCTATGCTATGTCCCTGGTAAAAGGCGTTATAGTCTCTATAAAAAAAGTTGTGTACCTTAGCTTATTCTCACACTTGTTTTCCGCAAATACAACTTAAACCTATGATCACCTGTGTGCATAACACTTCTTGAAACTATCTATGATCATGTTCATTTATATGGATTGAAATGTTTGGATGCTGACATAGGGTGTTTGGATGGATGCTGTAAGGGGGTTTAGTTGCTGGTGTAAGGGTTCCAATGGATGAGTGAAATAAATAACGTTCAAACATGCCATAAAATACTATTCAGTCCAAACAACCCCTTAAACATGTTATGTCCAAACAGCCCATATTGCACACTAAACATATTTATGTCAATCGCCATACAAAAAAGAACTGGTTTTGACCCATTATGCTACTTCAATATTAAGCATTGTTCTTCTATCTATACTAACCCTTTTGGTATGCCAATTGGTTTACAACTATGATAAATAAAACGGGCCAAATTTCCTTTGCGTATGCATATATAGCCAGAAAACATACCACAAATATTTTTTTTACGCAAGTTGGTTTGGATCCTTTATCGAGCATATTACCCACAAACATTAAAGCGACAATGATAAAAGGATATTAAATAGGTAATATCGTTTGTAAATATAAAGTGAAATGAAAATAAGAATGTTAAAAGGTTAATTCTAGTAACTTACCACAGGTTATGTATATATTGGAATTGTTTTGTAATGATGCTAAATTAAACGATAAGGAAAAATATGATACCTTAGCAGGATCGGCAACAATTATTCTGGAGATCAAGTGGCAGCACTCGGGGATATATGAACATAGGATGGAATTAAGTACTGGACATTCAGAATTCGCGGCATAAAGTAAAACATAGATACCCGTTAAGTCAACTATAGCAGGGGAGATTAATTGCCCACGATCAGATATATATCAGAAACTTGGTAGGTTACCTGAATGGTCTTGCAAAAATTCTTAGGTTCTTTTGGATCCTTAAAAGGATAAGCTCCCACACGCATTACGTATAATGTTACAACACATGACCATACGTCTGCAACCTGAAACTTTATAAATAATCAGGAGAGTGTGTAAAATAACAAAAAACATGAACCAATATATTATTTTCTTAATACAACATTAAAGAAAGATATAAGAAACCATAATTAACCCATTTCTGTGTAGACATGTCTGAAATAGACGTCTCCAGCTAGAATATCTGTAGGCGCCCAAGCATCAGCAGTACATTGAATGGGAGAAATTTGAGTCCATGGTAGCTTTTGGGTCCCCTAAACGAAAAAATAAAACACATATACATTAAAAATGCTACAAACTTGAAAGACTAAGAAAATGAAAATAAGGTTCGTCCTTCAACCTGTTGTTCTTGAAGAAAAGAGTATGTTTGTCAACATGTCTATTGATTGATTTTTGTGTTTGTCACCATGTCTATTGATTGATAGACTGGACAGCAATAATCAGGGGTGCATTTAAAAAAAATAAAATAAAAAAAAGGTTCTTGCACTGAGACCAACCTGCATATTAAACAAATAAGTTTAAAGTACAAACATGAAAACTCCTGATTCATAAAAGAACTGTTAACAAAGTGCATACATTGCTTGGCATCTCAATTTGCTTAACATCATCTTGTTCACATCAGAATCCTCAAATGTTACATCCTTCCATACTAAAAGTGGTATATGCAGAGTATAATGATCCGCTCGACTCAAACTAAAAATGAGAGATGTGAAGATGCTATAAAGCACAGAACTTACAATATTGAATGCTTATAGGCAAGCAACTCAGTTAGTGTAGTGCTTAAATATTTGATCACATGTGACTAATTCATACTTACTTAAACACACACATTTGTAATAAACAAAACAAATATTTTTCGAGGTATCAAAGCATCTTCATTTTGTCCATAAGCAAGTAACATTGAGAGATAATTAACTGCATAATTTATATGTACTCGTTTAAAATATTATATAGGTGGGAAAACCAAATACTAAATGGTTTTTAGAAACAGATGTATGCCTAAGTAGCACTAATTGTTATGGTCATTTGTCAAGCATTTTTGTTATCAAGTCATTTGCACTTTCTGAAAATTGTGGCCATGGTTCAGAACTACCAAAACCCATAAAATTTACGCACATTATCTTTAATGACTAACATTAACCTGCTATGATGGTCGTTCATTAGATGTGTGTTCTTTCAGCCGCCAACCTGTTCACCATCGGTGTTATGGGCTACATACAATTATAGAACGTGTCAGTGCTAATTTAGTGAATTAAAATGCTATTAAAAAACAACGTCAATCATTAATTCAACCTTCACTTGCTTAACGTGTGCCATTGGAACACCTTCGAATCCACCTTGAAACTCTCAAATTCAATATGCAATCATTAATTATGTCAAACTACCTTCTATCAAAAACCCTAAAACATAAGAATTAGTATAAAATTAAATTGCAAACATAATTATAGATCAAAAAATTAACCTAAAAAACACAAGATTTATACCAACGAACGTACATTTTAAGTGGATCATTGAATCAATCAGTGACAATTTATTCCAGTGCGAGCGTGTACTCCGGTGGCCACATCATCAATCAAACATAAAAATCGTATAAATGCAAATCAACACAATTATTGATCATTCCAGTAAAAAAACAAAATCAGTCAAAATAACCAAAAACAATATTTGAATATTTTGTTTTATCAAAGATACCTGGTGAACTTCGATTGTAATCTTTATTTATGATTTGGATCACCATTCATGCACCTGCAAAAAGAAAAAAAACAATCAAATTTAAGAGAATTTCTACTAATATTAAATCCAAATCTTGATTCTAAATAAAACTGGTACAAAATTTATTTGAAACGGAAGTTGAATAACCTTGGTTAATGATGGAAGGAAAGTTGTGCGATGAAGATGGAGTTTGAAAAACTGGGAATGAATTGGTCGTGTGTTATTGATTAAGATAATATTATGTGTTTAAACTCTTCCATGATTTTCTAAAACGATTTGAAAAAAAAATAAATCCCAAAAATGATTAAGATGAGAATGGAATGAATTGATGACTGTGTGTTATTGATTCAGAGGAAAGATGCTCAATTTTCGGTATAATACGTTTCAAAAATAAATTTGAATGTGTTTTGAAGTTTGAACAATGTTGAATAATTGAAGCATGACATTATTGTTTTTAATCATGTATCACAAAATCTAACTTGTTCCATTGGTTGAAACCATGTTGAATGGGATGAAAGATTCGGGTTCGAATCCCTTGGTTTAAATTTTTTAAACCAATTTCGTGAAAACAGTCAAATTGCCAACATGGATGATACTGCCTATGTGGATGATGACTCGTATTATCCAGTCAGCAACTCTTCGCCAAGTGGCATTTGTGGGTCATGGTACAGCTTTCAAAACATCAAGTACAACTCATATCTTGTCTCATATATATGTAAAGATTAATTAATCGTTGACTTAGCACTTGGCTTTTACTGCATGAATAAAACAGTTATTAACAGGTATAATGAAGGGTTGCGATGGTTACTTTTACTATAAAAGGGTGTAATTGGTTCCAGATTATATATACAAAAATGTAAAACACTTTCAATATATACAATATTCAAACCTCCGATGTTCATGTGAATTTTGTACGCTGCATAAGATTCTGTTCTTGAGGTTGAATCTTGGGAAGAAATTAGTCTTGTATCCCACCGGCGTTGATAGTGGGGGCTAATATTCTTTAAAGACAGTGATTATCACGTCCTCAATTTCGTTTATATTATTAGTAACACTCTGCCATATTCTAACAATAGGTTTGGGTTTGATAACATAGTGAATGGAAATGGATATGACTCTAGATGGGTTTGGGCTAAGCCCTATCTTGTAGGTTTCATTCCCAGTTTTAAAACCAACATCTATAAAACAAATGTCAATTATTATTTTTATTCTCATTCCTTATTCTTAAACCCATATTCCAAACACACCCTAAATTTTTTACATGTTCGGGTCGGCTAATGTTTTTAAACAGACGGGGAGGTTTGGTTTTGTTATTGGGTCAAAAGGAGTTCGGGTCATTCGTATATATTTTGATACATGATACAAAATGATTTTCAAGCTATATAGATCATTGGTATATCTTTTAAGAAATAATTGTGTTTCAGTAATTTTATTTATTTATTTATTTTTTTGCATACATGGTATTCTTTTCTAGCAACGTCGCTCGTATATCCATTTATATCATTGCAAACTAGTTTTCTCTTTGCTATATGTAACTTTGTAATGAGGATCCTGGAATTTAAGCTCGTGTCAGCTTAGAGGTTTTTGAAAGATCTATTCATAATTATAAATTACTATTTACTTAGGAGGTTAGTAAAGCCTGAAAATGAAGTGGTAGCAATTGCATAATGACTCCTAATATATCTAGAACAAACCTTACTAATAAAATATGGTATGTCATATTCTGCCTAAAGTATGAATCATGGCACTGTGGCCATGGAAAGCCAATATCGTCTTATGCCAAATATATGTCTGCTGCTCATGTTTTTACATGCTTCTCTCCTGTTATTTGTTTATGCAGTGTTATTGTAATATTTACATATAAAACTGAATATATGTATGCTGTTATGTAGTGTTGATGTATAAAACTGAATAACCCTTCTTTTACTTATAAACTCAAAAGATAAAAATAAGCATTACAAATAAGCAGAACATATCTTTTTAGTGAGGTTCATGTACCGTTGGCACGAAGTCAGTTGCAAAAGTAACTAACATGGAAAGTGTGATGAGATTTTAATATTTTACATTTAAGGCAATTGTGGAAATATTAGTATAGTTTAAAATGGTATGTTTTCCTTTGGTTATATAACTGTTAACTATAATACGAAACAGAAAAAGGAAACAGGGAGAGGAAGTGTCTGTGATTGGAGGGTTCAAGATAGCCCCACTAATTCAAATAAAAAGAAAGCCATGATCAATGATAAGGCTGATGAAATTTTGGTATTTTCTACTAATGCATCTTTGGCACAGAATTCTTTATAATGATTTCTCAATGCCTAGGTGGTTAAAATGATATGCTCTTTTGTCGAAATGGTACTGTTAATACTAGTAATGACAGCGTCTTTTAGATATGTAGAGGTTATTAGTTTATGAATAAAGACTTCCATATAGGAATAAAAGGTATGATCAGTAGTCGGTACTTAATCAAATGGAATATGTAGAGACCGATCAGTTAACTACGAGTTCAGTTAATATTTATGAAAATATGGTCAGTAGTCTGGTTTCGCTTTTAAAACGTTCCACAAGGACCATAGTTTTCTTTTATTTCATATATGCCCATAGAGCAATAAAAGGTCCTGTCGGTAGTCTAGTTTCCCTTTTAAAACATTCCACAAGTTAGAACCATAGTTGTTGTTGTTGTTGTTGTTGTTGTTTTTTTTTATTTTTTTTTTTTTATTTTTTTTTTTTATTATTTTTTCCCCCTTAATTTCTTAGATGTCTCATGAGGATCACAAGTCACAATAGTGACCTTTTGTGAGTGAATCTGTCACGAAATCCTGATAACAGCTGCAAGCCTTTGTGCCCCTGACAATTTATGCCTTGTTGCCATTATTATATTATCATGTTAACCTTATACTTTTGGGTATAGTTTGTTGGACTTGGGTGTATTTTGGTATATAGTTTATGTGCTTTGAATTTACTATTTTTATGGAGGGGACTAGGAGGATGAAGATTATGAAGATTACGTTGAGGCTCGAGATGATGTGTAGCAGAAGTATGGATGCTTGGTATATTAGTAAAAGTAGATTCCCCACATAGGGATTTTACAATTGTTGTCAAGCAACTTTTTCTTTCTTTTCTTTTGTACCATTATTGTTCAAAACATATGCAATGAAGATTTTCCTGTAGCCACGAAAGCCCTTTTTCTTGTAGTGGATCATGTAAACCCCAAACTTACATGCACAACACATGTATATATCACACATCTACTCATTATATATGTTGCCATCATATTCGTCCATTGATTTTGTTTCTGCTAATTGTTTGTTGTTCCTTGTTACTACTTTATGAAACTATATATCCATGTTTTGAACATCTGATAATTGCACTTAGGAAACGTAATACTCCGTAAGAAACAGTGTTTGGCGACCGTTTTTTAAAAATAGTGTTTAGCCACGAAGGTTTAGCTTTTGAATTTTGTTTAAACACTCCTATTGGAAATACGCATAGTAGATGTGTTTAGCGTTTATGACAATCTACATTTTATAATTACTCTTGCAACTATGATATACAATATATGTGTAGTCTTCCATATCCCAAGTCTTTTTAGAAGTCTCCTGTGATCGATCATACATGGAAAATAGTTATTATCAATCAAATTGTCTTGGCCAAGCTGGGAAGGAATATGTGGATAATAGACCATAGGTTGCATAATTAGCGTTCAAACCCTATCCCAAGTCTTCTGAAAAGTCTTCGGTGATTATAGACCATAGGTGATGCTAGTCGTGCAACTTGGGTTGCATGATTAATGTCACAATGAAATTTAAATGTCGTCTTCCCAATCTCAAGTCTTCTTTAAAGTCTTCTCTGAGTATACATACAAACTAGTTATTATCAATCAAATATTGTTTTGCTCAAGCTGATAACAAATTTGTGGATAGCATTCTCTTCACAATTTGCGTGTCGCGAACGTTAAACATTAAATTTTGAAAATATCAGCCTCTTCGAGTTTGAAGCTTGTACTAGATAAGTGTCTCAACAGCAAAATATAATAAAGGAATTTATAATTTTCTTATTAGTTATTGTTTATCCTAAACTTTTTGTTATTATAATCTGTTCATCTTATTTGCTAATATTGTTCCGTCCTATATATAAACGATTGTAGGGGTGTCTTTATCGCCAATTAATAATTGTTATACAAACTATGCTCTCAATGAAAATTCTTGGTTAAGATGATAAGGAATTTGTGGAAGCCATTCATTTCACCAGTTGCATCTCACGTACGTTAACATACTAAGTATAAAAAGCCAATACTTGTTCTCACAATTTTAAGTCATAAAACTAAATATAAAAAGCCAATACTTGTTCTCAAATGGATAGACTCAAATAAATATGTTTAACTGAACGTATCATTATTTTGTTTCATTACATACAAAACTTGCCATCATTATTAATATACTTAACTTAAAAAGCTACAAAGGACCTAAGTTATGTAATAAAGGACTCTGTACTAAAAAAGGACATAAATATGATACTCTTAAATAGTTCAAACGCATAATATTCAAGATCTGTTATCTAAAGACGGAACATCAGTTAGTTTTAGATTTCCTGTTTCTTGTATAATACCAAACTATCATTTCCATTTAATCATTCACTAATTCAAGATTGTAATCTTTCTCTCCAAATTCCATTCAACTATCTGTGAATACATTGATATCAAATCGGTACATTTCTTCTCATATGTATCTCCGTCTTTTAGATATCACTAAAGACTACATTTTCAAATTGAAGTTCTTATTTGTATACTAATCTGTTTTCATCTTAAGTGGTATCAGAGCCCTTTCTTGTCATCCATTT